>CAIGQV010016298.1:6695858-6731666 GCA_903798115.1 Danio jaintianensis | reverse complement strand
TTACTTTCTTACTATGCTCAATTAAGGTTAATATATAACTCTCTGGTGCTGTTCTGTTATCTTTATTTCTTCTTTTTTTGTTTTTACTTCATTGGTATGGTACAAATCTTGATAATGGTTTTGCCACTTGCCCTATTGAAAAAAAAATTGAAACACAACCTCTTTTTTTCTCAAACAAAACATGTTTTGGAAAATTCATATTACAATTTTTATAACTTTTTTACTTCAGTAATAATCTGCCAAGTGTTTTCTTTAAAAAAGCGACCAAACATAAGTGTGTTTTAAAGCAATATTTACGACACAATATGTTGGGAATTCAATGTTCATGTCTTTGCTCAAAAAGTAGCTAACAGGATTGTAGCAACTGCATAAATATAATTTAGTACTATACAAACTTTTAAAGTAAATATATAGGACATCATTATTTTATTACAACTATACGAGGGTTATTAACACTTATTAATAACACTGAATAATATAACTTTTTGCAAATCTTAAACATTCATTTGTCACGAATCGTGTTGTGATGCTAAAATTCAAATGTAACTTTTAAATGTTTTAGTCATGTGATTTATTTTGTGTGTGTTTTGTTTTTTAATTAAATTGTTAATGTTACGTTTTTTAATTTGAGCAAAATAGCATAGACTCTGTGCCTTTAAATATTGGTCATTTGTTTTTTTACATATAATCAAAATAATTAACAGCTTATTGGACAGAATTCTAAAATCAGCACATTTAAAAAAAAAAAATAATAATAATAATAATAAAGTCCATAACCCCTGGTTGTGTCCAGTGATAGAAAAACAAAAGCTGAGTAACTAAATCTGCATGTAATATTCAATGCATTCACTATAAAGTCAGCATTCAGATTTCTACAGGAACATTTTTGTGCATATAGTTCATTTTTATGAAATCTGACTCATGTTGATGCTGCAATATTGTTAACAGATCCAAATTCAGGCTCGTCCCGTGATTTTGCAAGGCTCATCGGGATCCCGTACTCTTTCACCTTTGAGTTACGGGACGAAGGGCAGCACGGCTTTATTCTGCCGGAGGATCAAATCCAGCCCACCTGTCAAGAAGCGTATGAGGGCGCAATGTCCATCATAAACTACGTCCATGATAAGAACTTCAAAAACACAGCCATTACAGTCACTGCCACACTGTGGACGACTCTCATGGCCTTATGGATCTCCAGCACTCACATGTTTTAAACTACTACTTGCTATATGGATTGCACCGACTGTAACTGATTGTAACTACTTTATATGTACAGTGGGGAAAATAAGTATTGAACACGTCATGTTTTTTCCTGCGAATAATATTTCTAAAGGAGCTGCTGACATGGAATTGACCCAGATTTTGGTAAAAACCCAAACAATACAAACATAAAAATAAAACAAAACAATCTGAAAAATGAGTTAATACTTTATATAAAAGGCTTTTTTGGTGATGGCAGCTTAAAGACGCCTCTCATATGGAGAATGAAGTCACATGCATTGCTCAGGTGTGTGTTTCTCACAGACTTCAACAGAGTGTAAAAATCTTGATGGGTCTGTGGGTCTCGTCTATCAAATCTGATCTTTAGTTTGTATTTTCTATTGGATTCAAGTCAGGTGATTGGCTGGGCCATTCTACAGCTTGATTTTCTTTCTCTGAAAGCATTTGAGAGTTGCCTTGCTGAAATGTCCACCCTGGTTTCATCTTCATCATCCTGGTAATGTAGATGTTGGACTGAAGCAGCTAATATTAATTTACAATGATGAAGGGCAGAGGGTTGCTGAAGAACTACTAAGATATTTCAGCTGCTGTCTGGGCTTTCACCGCCCTTCTACACCTCCCTTTCTTCATGTGTTCACTTTTTCCCTGCGTCATTTAATTTGATTACGCATAACTTAATTGTAAACTAATTAGATTTGTTTTCTTTGCATATATGAATTTCTTTGGTTGTTACCAACATCCGGGGAAAATAATAAAGAAAATATGTTTTCTGAGAAAAACGGTGACATGTTCAATACTTATTTTCCCTGCTGTATATATGAATTGTATAAATTCAGTTTAATGTTCTCCAAAGTGATTAATTGAAATTTTGTTAATGCTTATTCACTGTGTAAATGAAAATATCTTGGTTTGATATTTTGTTGTGTAATGCAAAATCTAGAAAGACATTTTTAAGTCATATATATAATATATATAACATCTTGTTACCAAATGGTGATAGGTAGTATTCGTAGTAGTATCTTGTTTTGTTTGTTTTAGAAGTGTAACAAACCATTAAAACATGATTATGATTTCAAATGAAAGTAATCATATCAATTTGTTTAATTTGATTTTGTAACTTGTACATGTTTTTTGCACTTAGATTACCTTTGCTGTCTTATAACTGAATTAAAGTTATTTTATTTAACTCTCTGATGCAGTTTTGTATTTTTTTTAATAAAACAAACTAACAAACAAAACAAATCATGGATAATACAAAAAGGTTTGATATTTGTATTTGGTCAAATAAATATATTAAATAAAAATGTAATGAAAACTTACATTTGAGACTCAATTTCTTTATATTTATGGCTTTGATTATTACTATTATTATTTAAATGTTTATTACATTAATAAACAAACAATTAACAGTAAAAATGGAAAAGAAACAACATAAATAGTAAACATTTTCTAAATATAAAATAATATAATATAATATAGGGCATCACGGTGGCGCAGTGGGTAGCATGATCGCCTCACAGCAAGAAAGTCGCTGGTTCGAGCCTCGGCTGGGTAAGTTGGCATTTCTGTGTGGAGTTTGCATGTTCTCCCCTTGTTGGCGTGGGTTTCCTCCGGGTGCTTTGGCTTTTTCAAAGACACACTCCAAAGACATGCGCTATAAGTGAATTGGGTAAGCTAAATTGTCCGTAATGTATGTGTGTGAATGAGAGTGTATGGGTGTTTCCCAGTGATGGGTTGCAGCTGGAAGGGCATCCACTGCGTAAAGCATATGCTGGATAAGTTGGCGGTTCATTACGCTTTGGCGATCCCTGATTAATAAAGGGACTAAGCCGAAAAGAAGATGAATGAATGAATGGACATCCGCTGCGTAAAACATATGCTGGAATAGTTGGCGGTTCATTCCGCTGTGGTGACCCCTGATAAATAAGAGACTAAGCCGAAGGAAAATTAATAATATAATATAATATAATATAAATGTTCTATCTACGTTTCCCAGTACTGGGTTGCAGCTGGAAGGGCATCCGCTGCATAAAACATGTGTTGGATAAGTTGGTGGTTCATTCCGCTGTGGCGACCCCTGAATGAAAGTTCTATCTATGGCGAGCCCTGATAAATAAGGGACTAAACCAAAGGAAAATGAATGATATATAATATAATATAATATAATATAATATAATATAATATAATATAATATAATATAATATAATATAATATCCTAATAAATGGCTGCACGGTGGTGCAGTGGGTAGCACGTTCGCCTCACAGCAAGAAGGTTGCTGGTTCGAGCCACGGCTGGGTCAGTTGGCAATTCTGTGTGGAGTTTGCATGTTCTCCCCGTGTTAGCGTGGGTTTCCTCCGGGTGCTCCGGTTTCCCCCACAGTCCAAAAACATGTGGTATAGGTGAATTGGGTAAGCTAAAATTGTCCGTAGTGTATGTGTGAATGAGTGTGTATGGATGTTTCCCAGTGATGGGTTGCAGCTGGAAGGGCATCCACTGCGTAAAACATATGCTGGATAAGTTGGCGGTTCATTGCGCTGTGGCGACCCCAGATTAATAAAGGGACTAAGCCGAAAAGAAAATGAATGAATGAATGAATCCTAATAAATATTACATTATTTAGAAACTTGCAGAGCTACAATTGGCCAGCTGATGGCAGTATATGCACAGATATACCTAAAGACTACTTGTATAAGCTGCTGTCAACATCAGATTTCTCAGATAAAACACAGGTATAGCTGAAGAAAAAGGGACACAGATGAGTGATTCTGGGAAAGATCAGAGTCTCGTCTGCAAACCGCACAAACATATCAGAGAAAGGAGGGATCAGATCTACGCTTTACACTGAGAGCAGATCCAGCGTCACTAAAGCCCTTCTCTGTTTATCACTGACAGACTGGATGATAAAGAGCACAGAGATGTACTGTACCCTGTTTGAGATCTAACAAGATGACAGATACTAAAGGATACTAAAAGATTTAGCCAAATGTCAGGGGTCAACATCGAAGGCCCTCTGGGCCAGTGACTTAAAATAAATTGTTTTTATAGAGTTGTTTTTGTTGTTGTTCTTCTTCTTATTATTGTATTATAGTTGGTTATTTTTAATAACCTAAATGAAAATAAGAAATTGTTCCTTTTGCAGCTACCTGAAATTATTATTATTATTATTCATTCATTTTCTTTTCGGCTTAGTCCCTTTATTAATCTGGGGTCGCCACAGCAGAATGAACCGCCAACTTATCCAGCATATGTTTTATGCAGCGGATGCCCCTCCAGCTGCAACCCATCACTGGGAAACACCCATACACACTCATTCACAGACACTACGGCCAATTTAGCTTACCCAATTCACCTATAGCGCATGTCTTTGGACTTGTGGGGGAAACCGGAGCACCCGGAGGAAACCCACGCGAACACGAGGAGAACATGCAAACTCCACACAGAAATGCCAACTGACCCAGCCGAGGCTTGAACCAGCGACCTTCTTGCTGTGAGGCAACAGCGCTACCCACTGCGCCGCCTATTATTATTATTAGTAACATAATATAATATAATATAATATAATATAATATAATATAATATAGTATAATATTGTACTTTATAATAATTTCTGCTATTAGATTTGCTTGAAAATTATTACTCTGAATAGTTAAACTGGTTAAAGTAACCTTAAAGTAACCTTTTTTTAACTTTATTAAAGCAAAATATATATATATATATATATATATACTTAAAAAATGTTGCTATTTTGCATTGTTGATCTTGTTTGTGCAAATATTTTTTTTATTATTGTTTTTCTTTAAACTTTTCATATTAAAATAATTTTTTTGCACCTTATGTGAATATCATTATAAACATCTAACTGTAAAGTAGGGCTGCGTGATATTGGAAAAATCAGACGTTGTGATATTTTGTTTTGCTGCGATATGAATATTATTGCACCAGATGATTTGAAAAGCTCTATTTGGAAAGATCTCACTAATTTAGATCGACTGGGGTGATCAAGTCTTTTTCAATGCAGTGCATCTTAAAATAAAATAAATTGCAAGCATATATAAATATGACAGAGCAAAAATCAAACAGGTCTTAAAACAGTGCTTTATGGTTTTCTAGAGAGTCTAACAGTATTCAAGTACAGACATTGAACAATCAAACGTAAAATAACCAACCCAGGCTCATTCTGAAAACGTACCGCTATATACATTTCTGGAGAGCGCCAAATACGTACCAGGAGGTACATTTTTTTGCAGTTTTTGTTTTCGCGAATCCACCAGAGGCCGCTGTGTACGATTTTTGAGATCTCAAATATCTCATGAGTGCCATTTGCGCCTGCTGTTCTCGCATAAATCCACCAGAGGTCGCTGTCGACTGACTGACTGATCGACTGACCCAACCTCCTCCTTCCCTAAACCCAACCGATAGTGTTTTCAAAAGCACCGATTGACCCACCCATCCACTTCCCTAAACCCAATCCAGAAAAAGAAAAGCCCTCGCTGTAGTCAGATTTTTACCACATTTTCAGATTTTACCACATTCTCACCCTGTTATTTACTTGTTTATTTTATTTTTTTGGCTTCTTTTTTTGTCTTACCCGCTTTCTGGAACCGTCCTTCGCTGAATTCGAACCCTGACGTTGTGGTCAACTCCGCTCTGCATTTCAAGTCCGCCGAGCTACTGGACAAACTGGTAACAGCGGGAAAACCGTCCATACAGAGGTAAGCAGTCAGCTGCTAAGCATGAAAAGGAACGGCATCATACCGCCCCATATCGTTCGTTTTAAAGACAAAATGCAGCCATACATACTTCTGGCTACATCTCCAGAAAGAGCCTATGTTGCAACTACTATTGTCATCATTGTACAAATATTTGTAAAAAATTATATTTATAATTATCTTTATCTTTTAATCTTTAATTAAAAAACCTAACGCTGTGATGTGACTATTGCGGATACACACATCGCGCTATCGATGCTCAACAGATATATTGTTCAGCCTTACTGTAAAGTGTTACACATTGTACTTTATAATCATTTTTGCTAATGCATTTGTTTGGAAATTAATTTATTCTGAAAAAATAAACCTGTTAAATTAACCTTTAAAGTAACCCTTTTTATTATCACAAGAAATGTGATCTTGCCATACTGTATGCATACTTTGAGATTACAATATTAGCAGCACTCTTAATGCATTCGTCTCCCATTAATCATCTATGGCTTGAGCTGATGAAAGAGGTTGTGAACCCCTGATCCCACAAAGCAGATGCAACTATTGACCCATAATACCATCATACCCTCATGAACCTGAACTCCCAAAACAAGTCATCATGGCCCAGCAGAAAACAGTTCCTCTCACAGACTTTTCAATCTCCATTCCTGCTGTATGGAGGTCCCACATGAGAAAGACAATCTGTGTGTTGGAGGAGCGGCGCTGCTGAATAATGTGCATGAGCATTACGGTACCAACAACGGCCATCCATCATATCTGAGTGCTGTGACATGAAGGTAATATGATCAGCCACTGGGCTCCAGCCAGATCTGAGAAGAGGCTGTTTGGAGGGGTGGAAATAGAAGTCAGACTTTGAGGCCTAATGATAGACGCTATAGGGCTGTGCAACAGGACGATATACATATATACAGTTAAAGTGTGAATTATTCGGCCTCCTGTGATTTTTTTTCTTTTTCAAATATTTCCCAAATGATGTTTAACAGAGAAAGGAATTTTTCACAGTATTTGCGATAATATTTTTTCTTCTGGAGAAAGTCTTATTTGTTTTATTTCGACTAGAATAAAAGCTGTTTTTAATTTTTTAAAAACATTTTAAGGTCAACATTAAATCTACATTAGATTAGTCAGTACCAAAGACAAAACTGGAACTAATTTAACAACAAAAAAAAACCCTAAAGATCAGTCTAAAAAAATGTACACCCAAATTAATATGTCGGAGAAAAATATATAAAAAAAATTAATGAAGAGGAAAAGTCAAGAGAAAAAAAATACATATAAAATTAAAAAATATTTTATTTTTGCAATAACTCATTTGAATTTAAATGTATTATCTTTCTAGATGTTTGGTGACCAAACTTTTATTTCAATGGAAAAGTATATCAAGTAAAAGTATTCAAGTACATTGTAATAGTTTTCATAATTTCTATGAGCGCAATATTCGAACCATGAATAACAGCATCGTGAGAAAGTTACTTATCTTGAAAGTACAATATTTACATTTTGCATTTTATTTAGAGATTATTTAGTTTCATGTTGGACCTGTAATCATTAGTTGTTGTTGTTTTTTTTATGTTTTATATTTTATTTAGTGTTTATTTAGTACTTCTACATTTATTTGTCCCAAAATTGTAAATAAAATGAAAAAAAGCAATAGTCATTTACATGTGGACAATATATATAAACTATTAATTGATTGAATTTCTACTATATATACTTAGTACTACTATATCGTGATATATATCGTTATCAGGCCATGAGATGACTTATCATGATATGAGATTTTTGTCATTTTGCCCAGCCCTAATAGACACACATCTAGGCTTGAGCTGTGTTTTTACTGTACTGATCATTTGAGAAAGCGTTGGATTACGATTGTGGCGATTGGTTGGTTCTACTTAAGGCTGCACAATATATCACAAAATGATCATTATTTCAATAATAGTATATGCAATATACATACCCCAGACATGTACGATAAATTTTATTTATTTTATGCATTGATTTTTTTATCAAATTTGCCCAATCAGATGGGGCCTTACTATCTTATGCCCCGCCTCCCCAGTAGTTGCTGTTCTGCTATTGGCTTGAGCGGCCCAAAGGCAAACCCAGAGCTGAAAATAAACACTAATGGCAGGAGTTGAAATGAAAGAGGAAAATGACAATAGCAAATCAGAGTCAGAATATCTGAGGTTTTCACTCATTCATAGTGTTTTAAAGACTAAATGTTTGCACCATGACATGGTTTATTTAGTCTGAATTAGAATTAATTAGATAAGAAAAATATATTTTAACTCTTTATTTTAATATCATCAAATAAATAAATTATTTGGGCCGTACGGTGGCTCAGTGGTTAGCACTGTCGCCTCACAGCAAGAAGGTTGCTGGTTCGTGTCCCGGCTGGGTCACTTGGCATCTCTGTGTAGAGTTTGCGTGTTCTTCCCGTGTTGGCAAGGGTTCCTCCGGGTTTCCCCCCACAGTCCAAAGACATGTGCTATAGGTGACTTAAATAACCTAAATTGGCCGTAGTGTATGTGTGTGAATGAGTGTGTATGGGTGTTTCCCAATACTGGGTTGTGGCTGGAAGGGCATCCGCAGCATAAAAAATATGCTGGAATAGTTGGCGGTTCATTCTGCTGTGGCAACCTCTGAAATAGAGCCTAAGCCGAAGGAAAATGAATGAATGAATGAATGAAATGATTTAAAAACATAGCTAATTAAAAATAGCATTTATCAGGGGAAAAGTTATATCGTAAGAAATATCGTTATCGCAATACTCAACAACAACAATATCGCATATCACATATTTTTCCAGTATCGTGCAGCCCTATTTGTGCTGTATGTAATGTCAAAGCATTCAAGCATGTTCATTAGTCAATGTCAAAGTGTTGCCGTACACGCCATTTGTCATGATGTATCTGTGGATCAGAAGTATGATTTTTGGATCGTAAACTCGTTCTGTGTAACTAAAGCTCTTTATTAGCTCACATGAGAAAATATTCTTTGAATCAGCCTCTTAGGAATGTTTTATTGCTCAGATGGTGTTTTTATGCATCTCAAAAGACTTGATTGACATATTTATGTTTACAGTAAGTGTAGTTTCAGATGTCTCTCCAGCACTTCTTTATACAAAAACATGCAAATATTAAAATACGATTATTTACATTATGGTTTAGATGTTTTTGGCATGATTTTAAGGTTTTTGAAAAAAAATATGGTCATGTCTTTCACGTCATTTATTTGGTTTTAAGATGCAGAAATACAGTAAAATATTCAGTTTTTTGTAATGTTAATTTTGGAAATGTTAACAACTTGTCACTTTAGCACATTTTGTTATTTGTTATATTTAATATTGTGACAATAATAATAAAAATGTTTGAAATATTATCAATATATATTTATTTATTCATTTGAAAGGTTTTTGTATCATTAATTTATTAACTTTAAACAATTGTATACATTTGATTCTTTGATTTTTTAATATTATCTTTTATATAAAAAAAGTATTTTGAACATAATATGGTAGTGTATATTACATCAATCTGATTTCACCAAGTAGGACATGTTCCTGGATTAACATCTATGTTGATCCTGGAACAACATTCCAATCAACCAATCAGAATTAAGGGATATGTTTACCGTTTATATTAAGTTTAGGCTTATGGTTAGGTTTATGCACTTCTACATGATTGATATCCAACTATTATTTCCCTCTGATTTTGCGAATAATTTACAGTTATGGTTGGGTTTAGGGGTAGGGAATAGGTATGGATTACAGTTTCAAACTAAAATGATGTTCCAAGATCAACACTGATGTTAATCCAGGATCGCATCGTACTTGGCAAAATCATGACGTGCGTGTGTATTATTTGAATGATTAAAACAACGGATCTCTTTGTTAAATCACGTTAAATGTTTTTTTGTCTTATTATAATAAGCTGAAAGCAGAAAACTAAAAAACTAAATCTCCATTTGCTCTCCTTTCGGTCTAGGAGAAAGTCCTGAGATATTGAAGAGACCACACTTGTAGATATACTCAGATATTTTTTCTCCATTGTTCTTTGTGTTGCTCCTTCCACCTTTCCCCTTCTACATCACAATATATTTATTTAATTCCCACTCCAAATATCACTCCTCTTTGATGCTTGCATTTTTTTTCTCCATCAATGTATCTGACAACAATTGCAAGCAGGTTTTGCCGTTTGAATTCTACAGTGGCTTACAGTATATACGAAACCTTTAGGAAATGCTAATATGACATATCATACAGTATATGATGCCTTATTATTGCGGTGCAACAGTTCGGCGCCTCTGCCCACGTGCCACACACTCATCACCTCGACTAATGGGACTCTGACAGCCCTGCCGCCCACTTCTGTTTCCATGACAACTGCCACCAAGACTGCTTTACCCAGATCTGAGGTGCGTTTCTGCCACCCAGAAACATTCTGCTTTCTGTCATGTTCGTCTGACGATACTTTTGGCTCGCCACTTTGTCAGATGATGGGGTCTATGATCAGCCGCCCTGCTCATTCGGTTTGATTCCACTGGATCCTTGTTAGCAGCTAATATAATGACAGTAGCTCGTATCTGTGTGGCAAACCCAAATGCCCGAATTGAAGAATGAGAAGTCACAAATGATATCTTTTTGACTATTTCTGAAAAACTGAGACTAAATGGAGAGCAAATGAAAATGGTCAAATGAAATCAAATCTGATTTGGGCCTGTTGATATTTGAATGTTTGATTCTGATTGGCTGATGAACATTCGAAGGTGTGCAATCATTTCAAAAGGTCTTTTGGTGACATAATGGTAGTATATGGGGAATAATTAACTGCAGTCCATTGAATTAATACAAAATAATGCACACATGAGGTGTAAAAGTACTGTGATCAACAAACAAGATTCCAGCAACAAGCAATTTGTCTGTCTGCTGACGTTGTTAGTTTGCACTCACAGAGTCACAGTTCTGACCTTCATTTTCAAACCATTTTCTACTTTATTTATTTTCACGATCTGAGGTGAATTATCTGCTGTTTTTTTAGTAGTATGGCAATAAATGTCATGTAAAATGGTATTTAAACTCACATTGGTAGCATTTAACAGTGAATAAAGCACATAATCAGTACCTGAGGTGATCATTGTCATAGTAGTCTATGCTGTTCTACTGCGACGTTGTGGAAATAGAAATTATTTATAAAATAGAATTTTTGCGCATCTCATTTGCAGATGGTTAGGACAAAAACTTCTTTTAACATGGAAAAGATTATCAACTTTTATCAAGTGTTGTGTTGCATGTTGTCACACACATCAGGTGTGCATTTTAATCTAATAATTCAACAACCCACCCGATGTTTACGTAATGTATATCAGTGGGGAACACCACAATATCGAGTCCCCACGATATGATATTATCACGATACTTGTGCCACCGTAAAATATTGTGATTTTAAACATATCGAAATATACTTACACAGCAGTGCGACACAGTGGCTCAGTGGTTAGCACTGTCGCCTCACAGCAAGAAGGTCGCTGGTTCAAGTCCCGGCTGGGCCAGTTGGCATTTCTGTGTGGAGTTTGCATGTTCTCCCCATGTTGGTGTGGGTTTCCTCCGGGTGCTCCAGTTTCCCCCACATTCCAAAGACATGCGCTATAGGTGAATTGGATTAACTAAATTGGCAGTAGTGTATAAGTGTGTACTGTATGTGTGTTTCCCAGTACTGGGTTGCAGCTGAAAGGGCATCCAATGCGTAAAACATATACTGAAATAGTTGGCGGTTCATTCTACTGTGGCAACCTCTGATAAATAAGGGACTAAGCCGAAGAAAAATTAATGACCGAATTTTTAAACAGCATCACTGTGTAAATAAATTTGTTGTGTTTGTGGAAGCTTCATAATTTTAGAATTTTTCTTGGAAAATTCTACTTCTAATGGAAGTTCTACCTTAATATTTCAAATATATTTTTATAAATATCAATATTTTAAAAATGTAAACATCACTGAATATTTAAAGAATAATTGAGAGTATTCTAATAAAATGTTTTCAAAAATGTCAATATATGATACACAGTTATTACATTTATGGAACTCAATGGAAGCAACTTGATTTGTGGTTGTTTTTAAAAGTTAAAAGGCAAAATCTTTCCATTTCTTCAGATATACTGAAGTTATACAGTTAGGGGCCGATCACACCGAATGCGCATCTACGTTCCAAAAAACGCGAGGCGCACCACACTGCCTTTTTTGTTGACAAGAAAAAAAGAAGCGCGTGCGCTTTTTTATGTCGCTAGGCAACGACTGAATCAGCTGCGTATTGTGCGGGAGTTTTTCTGTTGATATTAATATAATTTTAATATTTAATAATAATGTGATATTCCAGATTTGTGAGTCAGACAGCTCTGGATAACTCAAAACAGCGACCGCTAGTCTCTCTTCCATCTTCAAAAGTCTCCGTTGTTGTCTTGACAACACAAACACTGCAGGCGCCTCAACGGAAACCCCGCCTCTGCTTTCATTTGATTGGAGAATGAAAAAGACGCGAGTGACGTAACACGCTTTTTTTGCTCAGAGTTTACTTTTTTTCAACTTCGAGTGTACGGCGTGCAAGGGCAAAGATGCGAGGCGCAGCAGGCGGTTAAAATGCGAGGCGCGCATGGCGCATAAGCAACACGCAAAACGCTCGCTGCTGTTAGTAAACCATTCAAAAAAGGCGCCTCTCAACGCAAAAAGCGAGTTCCGTGTGATCGGCCCCTTATACTGTTCTAAAGTCATTAAACTGCAAAAATTACAAACAGTCAAAATGACTGCCTTTGTAGATCTGTTTCAGCAGTCATCTCAAAGCAGTAACTAAATCCACATACTATCATCTCAAAAACATTGCAAGAATTAGATGCTTTGTTTTCCAGTGAGGACTTAGAGAAACTTGTTCATGCTTTTATCACCAGCAGGATGGATTACTGTAATGGACTCCTCACCGGCCTTCCCAAAAAAGACAGTCAGATAGTTGCAGCTCATCCAGAACGCTGCTGCCAGGATTCTGACCAGAACCAGAAAATCAGAGCACATCACACCTGTCCTCAGGTCTTTACACTGGCTCCCAGTTACATTCAGAATAGATTTTAAAGTATTACTACTTGTCTATAAGTCACTAAATGGCCTAGGACCTCAATACATTACAGATATGCTCACTGAATACAAACCACAGATCACTTGCTCAGATCATTAGGATCAAGTAAATTAGAAATTCCAAGAGTTCAGTCAAAGCAGGAGAATCCGCCTTCAGCTAGTACGCCCCCCACTGCTGGAATCAGCTTCCAGAAATGATCAGATGTGCTCCAACATTAGGCACATTTAAATCAAGACTTAAAACACATCTGTTTAGCTGTGCCTTTACTGAATGAGCACTGTGCTAAGTGCCACAGATCATGCTATTATGTCTTTCTTTTCTTTTTTATTCCTGTAAAACCTGTTTGAACACATTTTAATCTGGGTTTTTTTTCCGTTTATAATCATTTTTATTCTTTGTCGTTTTTATTTTCTTGTTTCTTTTATTCTTATGTATAGCACTTTGAATTACCATTGTGCATGAAATGTACTATATAAATAAACTTGCCTTGCCTTTCCTAGTGTTAAACAGCTTTGTTAAAGATCTTTTAGGACAAATTTCAGTGACAAAGTTGATACGTGGGCTGGAATTAAACATAATCGAGCACACGCTGTACATAAACTACTGTCTGTACCTTTAGGTAATCTTTTGTTTTTAAAACTTCAGTCTATTAATTATATTGCTTTTAGTAATATATCACTGAAATACGAGTAGGAAAGGGAGTGTAAGTCTGTTTTCCTAACAGATGTTTGTTCAAGTCCCTGTGGGATCCAACATATGGCCCACGACAATGCCTTTCCTCAAATAAAGAATGGATATAGAGACTATTTGTGTGGTGGATTTAGCTGTTTATTGTTGAAGATGGCCGTTGTATGTATTCCCAGCTCAGGGTGTGTGTATGTGGGTTGTGAAGAAAGGAACTGCATATGCCGTTTGCTTATCTACTGAAAGATAAGGTTTTTAGGGAGAGCAGAGTTTTAATTTGACCACATTGGTGAATATGAGAACGTCTCTTTCAGATTTGCAGATTTTATTATATTACTAGCTTTTGTCCTGTGAAGCATGAAGGATTTTCTCTCTCTTTTTGCCTCTTGTTGTTGTTCATTTGTACTGTTGCCGATTCCCTTCATATCTTCTGTCTTTATCTGTCTTGTTTAGAAAGATTTTTTTGTTACTTCACAAAAGCCTTTATCGTGCGGTCTTGATTCACAAGCAGGCAGACTCTGAAAATTCAAATCTCCCAGAGCTCATCCTAAGATTTCCATCTCACAACTTCCACTCTTTGGTACACTATCAGCAGAGCCCGCAGTCTTTTTACTACCTGCATTTTCATTCAGGCCACATGATGATGGATCTCCATGATGGAAACTTCCCTGACAAACACATGCTGCCAGTCAAAAGCTCCTCTATTAAGAATTTTTTCCCAAATTTTAGAATAACAGTCAAGCCATAGACTAAGATATAGACTAATATATTTGTTTATATACATTTGAAGTCAGAATTATTAGCCCACCTGTATATTTTTCCCCAATTTCTGTTTAATGGAAAGAAGATTTTTTTTAACACATTTCTAAACATAATAGTTTTAATAACTAATGTCTAGTAACTGATTTCTTTTATCTTTGCCATGATGACAGTACATAATATTTGACTAGATATTTTTCAAGATACTAGTATTCAGCTTAAAGTGACATTTAAAGGCTTAACTAGGTTAATTAGGGTAATTAGGCAAGTCATTGTATAACGATGGTTTGTTCTGTAGAGAATCTGAAAAAAATATTGCTTAAGGGGGGTAATAATATTGACTTAAAATGTTTAAAAAAAAAATTAAAACTGCTTTTATTCTAGCCGAAATAAAACAAATAAGACTTTCTCAAGAAGAAAAAATATTATAGGAAATACTGTGAAAAATTCCTTGCTCTGTTAAACTTCATTTGGGAAATATTCGAAAAAGAAATTCACAGGAGGGCTAATAATTGTGACCTCAACTGTATATTTATATACAGTCAAGCCCAAAATTATTGTTGTTGCTAGATCAGATGTGGTTGCGGCCGGAAGTTAACGAAAATGATTTATTCATTCATTCATTCATTTTCTTTTCGGCTTAGTCCCTTTATTAATCTGGGGTCGCCACAGCGGGATGAACCGCCAACTTATCCAGCATATGTTTTACGCAGCGGATGCCCTTCCAGCTGCAACCCATCACTGGGAAAAAATGATTTATATTATTCATTACATTTCCCATTAATTGTATTTTATTAACGTCCTTTTCAAGTCTATGGTCTACCCCCACCCCAACCCTAAACCCAACCATCACAGTAACGTAAAAACAGTAGTTGTACCGAGTATTATTTATGGTATCTATTAAATTACCCAATAAATTGTATTTTTTAACATCTACCCCTACCCTAACTCTTAACCCAACCGTCACAGTTAGGCATGGGACGATAACCATTTTCAAGGTTTTAAAACCGCCAAAACTTTATGTTATACCTTTCCTATGGTACATGTAAGTTTTTTATTTTATTTACGTGTTTTTTACAACTATTTTATTTAGTTTTTAGCAATGGTATATCCAGCTGAAAAGGACCCTTCACATCAAAAGTGTTTCAAAATATTTTAAATATTTCTTAAAATAAAATATATTGTGTTAAATGGGTAAAAATGTTGTTGTTTTTTACCCAGACATTTAAAAACAACATATTTTAGAGCAGTAATTACAATACCGTGATAGTGTGAAACCGTGATATTTTTATCCAAGGTTATCATACCGTCAGAATCTTATACTGACCCATGCAGTCACAGTACTGTAAAAATATAAATTATTGTTATACATAAAAATAAAAAATAAAAAAATCATAAAAAAATGCTGCTATATTGATGTGCATATCTCAGTTTTGGCCGGCCGTGTATCCTATCTAGACTTTACCCAAAATTATTCATACTCTAAGGGTATGAATAATTTTGGGCTTGACTGTCTATGTAAACTGTATGTGAAATAAAATAATAATATTAAAAATGTAAATGTTTTGTTAAACTGTCTGGTGATGAAGACCAAAAATGAAGATCATTTGCACTGATATTTGGGGAAAACTACAGCAATGTTAATTAACCTATATCATCCATAAAAAAATAAATAAAAATAAAATAAATAAATAAATAAATAAATAAATAAATAAATAATAGATAGATTTATAGTCTCTCAAAACTTTTAAGTCTCTCATTTAGATTTAGATTCTCTCAAAATGTTTTTTTTTTTGTCAAAGTTGGTGACATTACATATTGTCAGCTCACTATTAGTTAATGCTAGTTAATGTAGGCCTATGTACTAACATGAACAAACAATGAACAATATTATTACAGTGTTTATTCATCTTTGTTAACGTTAGTTAACATAAATTTTAGTACAATAGTAAATGTTGAACTATGATTAATAAATGCTGTTCAAGTAGGCTATTGTCCATTGTTAGTTCATGTCAGTAAATAGAATACATTGACTAATGAACCCTTATTGTAAAGTGTGACGTTAATATTAATATCAGAACATTAAAACCATTCAAAAATACATAACGCGAAGGTAATAATTCCTATAAAATGAAAAGCTGTCATTATTTACTCACCAAACGTTACATGAACGTTACATGAACGCACCGACGATATTTTGCAAGGTGTTATTTCTGCTTCAAAAAAGGAGTGCTATATTCCAAAGTCATTCAGGGAGATTTATGTGAGGAACAATGTTATATTATTTTACATTTATTTTACCGCAAAATCTTCTTCTCGTTGTATTTGTATTATTCGTGACGCGCTTTTTGCGCCACCTGCTGGATTGTAGTGTGTACAAAACCTGTACTACCTGCTGGCAGATGTAATAACTACCCCATATTTTCAATTTATTAGACCTTTACAATTTGATGATTCTATTTATTTTTTTTATTTGTTTTAATTTCCTTTTTTCTTGCAAGCCAAGTAAAAGCTAAATCACAAAAAAAATATATATATACACTGTATACTCATTTTAATTGTGTAGGCTACTTGAGGATGCAACTGTAAAGATATTTCCAGTCATTTAAATGTGTTAAATGTGTAAAGGTGAAACGACATTAAATATCCAAACATCTAGCCAGAACATTAACTCCTACATATCTCTTGTGTTTAACTTATTTTAATCCACACATCACTCACAGGTATGTGTCACAGTAAACATAACAATTTCATGTTATTCTTTTCACGTCTGTTCCCATCTATCACTCAACTTTAAGAGTCTGCAGAGCAACTGAAACGAGATACGTATGGAAACCGCCATTGCAAAGCACACGATTAGTTCACTTTAACTTACTGCACATTAATGTCCAATCCATTTACAGTCAAGATTATAATGATTTGAGAAACAGAGCAAACAGAAAGATTTCCTTTTAGAAACACGTCCAGTCCAGTCAAGTCAAGATTTACTGAATGTTTCTAAAATGAATTTGATACCTCACATTTTTCTGCAGAAATGCAACATGCTGCTATAGTATGCTAATTTTAGTACTTAGTGAAGCTCATTCATTCATTCATTTCCTTTTCGGCTTCACTTTATTAATTAACTTATCCAGCATATGTTTTCTGCAACTGACCCAGCCGAGGCTCGAACCAGCGACCTTCTTGCTGTGAGACGACAGCTCTACCCGCTGCGCCGACCCCTAGTGAAGCTCAACCTTTTTAATATTAAACTAGGCTAATATCAGCATATTTAAGTGTAATAATTTAGTAGGCTACTAAATTGGCACACTTTTATATACTTTTAAGTTTGTTTAACAGTAACAGTATAGAGAACACTAAAAACTGCATGTTTACAACAATCTTTTTCATACTACAACTACTCTTCGAAGTATATTTAACTAAATATATTAAATTTTTCTAAGTATATTTAATTTTGTTAATGAAGGTATACATTAATGAAGGTAGTTTTTATACAGCAAACTTTTAAGTGAACTTAACTTCAGTTAAAGTACTTTGCAGTGTGTACTTGTTCTGTGTTATTATTTAGGTATTATTTTTATGCTTTTACACGTTAAACTTCATGTTCTTTCCCTCCAAATTGACTTGAAGTAAACTCTAAAGCCTATTTAAGGCAAGCCAGAAATTATTAGCCTAAAAAGCATAACTGCTAATGCTGCCTCTATGGCAGTACTCAGGGAAGGAGACCAAAAGCTGGTATGCGATTGGCTAAGACATGCTTCACGTTAACACAAGTTAGCATTATGGGGTTTCCAATGGTAAGTAATACAGACATTTTCATTTCCTCCAAAGTAAGAATCTCCGGGGAACACTACCAAACTACAAACTATCAACTTTTGTTTACCTTTAAATATGTGGCACACTGTAAAAAGTTATTAGTTACTTTACTTAAAAAAAAAAGAGAAAACCCGTAAGGGCGACACGGAGGCTCAGTGGTTAGCACTGTCGCCTCACAGCAAGAAGGTTGCTGGTTCGAGTCCCTGGGTCAGTTGGCATTTCTGTGTGGAGTTTGCATGTTCTCCCTGTGTTCGCGTGGGTTTCCTCCGAGTGCTCCAGTTTCCCCCACACTCCAAAGGCATGCGCTATAGGTGAATTGATTAAACTAAATTGGCCGTAGTGTATAACATATGTTGGATAAGTTATCGGTTCATTCTGCTGTGGCGACCCCTGAAGAATAAAGGGACTAAGCCAAAGAAAAATGAATGAATGAATGAGTAAAGTAACTTGATTTTACTTAAAAAAAAAAAAAAGTCAGTAAACACATTGACTTAACTTTTATAATTATGCATATTTGTTTACGTAATAATTATAAGGCAACAAGTTTGCTTTCTTTTTTAAGTAAAGTCAACTAATAGCTTTTTACAGGGTATATTTTTGTAGTATTTGAACTTCCTGTCCAAAACTATATTCTTTCTCCAATAAACAGCTCATCAAAACAGTTTCAATCTCATTTAGTTTCTACTGATTCAGTTTGTCAGCTTGTTCTAAATCTAGAGCTGATTTCCTGATTGGCTAATAGTGTGTGAGAGCAGGAGGTCTGAGCACAAGCCCCTCGACTGACCCAGATAACAACCTTCAGACACTGGCCGAAGCATAGGAGGGACGTCCCAAAATCTGCTGAGTGAGCCAAACACATGAAAGCTTCAGATAGGGAAGAGTGTGAATGTGGGAAATCCATATACAGCAGGCCTACTGTTGGACAAACCAGAACATATAGCATCCTAACTTCATTACAACCTTTTAGGTGAATAATTTGGAACACTCTACATAATGAAGTAAAATATTTCAATGCATGTGACAAAAAGAGCAATGCAAATCTAACAAGCGTATATGCATAAAATAAAGATACATAATATATACACAAAGGTATAATCATAAGGTACTGAACACATATGTAAGGGGTAATTAGCCTTTAATTATATAAATGTTTAATGCTATGCCATATAGAAATCTTATGTATGGCAATATAATCAAATTGCAAAATATGCTGATTGACATAAAAGTTCATGTTTGGATTTTCCATATATAAAATATGTCATATATGCAATATTTTTTTTTATAAACATATGTTCAAGGGCAGCACAGTGGATCAGTGGTTAGCACTGTTGCCTCACAGCAAGAAGGTCGCTGTTTTGAGTTCCGACTGGGCCAGTTGGCATTTCTGTGTGGAGTTTGCATGTTCTCCCCATGTTGGCGTGGGTTTCCTCTAAGTGCTCCGGTTTCCCCCAGAGTCCAAAGACATGTGCTATAGGTGAATTGGGTGAACAAAATTGGCCATAGTGTATGAGTGTGTGTGAATGTGAGAGTGTATGGGTGTTTCCCAGTACTGGGTTGCAGCTGGAAGGGCATCCGCTGCGTAAAACATATGCAGGAATAGTTGACGGTTCATTCCGCTGTGGCGACCCCTGATTAATAAGGGACTAAGCCGAAGGAAAATAAATAAATGATGAATATTTGTTCAAACATATTAGCTATAATCTCATATATATAGCCATACGGTATATCAGATTTATGTATGGGATTTCTAACCATGACTAACCCCCCAAAATATTTGTATGTATTTTAAATGCTGCAGGATCAGCAATGCCTATTTGATTTGTGAAGGTTTTTTTTCACCCAGTATTTCCATTAAGAATCGCCAGGATGCATATTGTTTTCCCTAAATAAATAATTCTGAAACCTCAGATCCTTGGAAATAATTCCATCTGCCAGATGTACAAGGACAGAGCAGAGAAAGTTACATTGGTGTGAAAAGTACAGCATGTTATGTTGTCACTAACACTTAATATCACAATATGCTGTGTGTGTTTTTTTTTTTACATGGAAACCATGATCTCTTTATCTTAAATGTTTCTTCATCTGTTCTGATGTGCAAAAGCAGTTTTACCTCAACCAGTGGGGTTTTGTGATTGACCTTGTGAAGAAACATCCAGCATCTGCTAAAATCTTTAAAGCAAATGAATCTGCAACATGAAAAGGCCTCCCTCAATGGAGACGTTCAGACGCACCAAACCCCTTAACATCAGAACTGACATTAGACTCAATAACCATCCGGGAATGGAGGAGTACAGTTGTGTGCCTCTCGTTCTCCATCATTTGTCAGGTTCTTCTCTCTAGAGATGAATTAGTCGTGTGCTCTTTGTATTTCTCAGTGCGGCGCCTTCAAAAGCTGATCACCTATAAGCTCCAAGCCTCCGAGGCTGAGCTTTGATGGAAAGTCCAGCTTACTGAGCAAGAGGGAAAGCTCTCTGATCTTTGCCAGCAAGGCCCCAGTGGAGAATTAGATTTCAATCTGACAGGGAGGGAAAACAACATTTATGAAACAAAAGTTTAGAATAATTTGGGTGGAAAAGCAGAGCCCGACGGCCGGGCTCCTCTGAGTAATTTCCTGATTCTCCAGCTCTCAGTCCGGCCTCCCGATCAAAGCCACACATCCAGATGCTTTGAGTTGAGCTTAAAGACAGAACTTCATTAGTCAACAATCAGGCACAATAATAGAACATACCAAAATATCTTGAGCTCAGGAAAATCACTCATTTATATATTCATGTAAATGTCATCTAGAGATTCTGCTGTAGGAGTGACTGATGTACTAGTCAGAGTAAAGTGAGAAGCGTGGGAATAGTAAATGTCTCTAGATCAAGATCATGGTCCTAACTATACACTATTGGAAGTATACAGTCTGTGTCGAC
Source organism: Danio jaintianensis (assembly GCA_903798115.1). Lineage (NCBI taxonomy): Eukaryota > Metazoa > Chordata > Actinopteri > Cypriniformes > Danionidae > Danio > Danio jaintianensis. Next base: position 6,710,425 of record CAIGQV010016298.1, on the reverse strand, counting down.
AGTCTAATGATGTCCATATGTTCATATTAGAAAGCATTATTTCTTGGACTCCTGGATTTAGGAGACGTTTATGACATTAAATAAAACAGCAAAATATGTCTGAAAGTTCTATTGTCAAGCAGTGTAACAGATACATTTATACAAACATTAAATGACATGTAGACAAGGTTAAGATGATCTACTTTAGCTTGAAGTCAGTGCTAGAATGGAAATAAACAAGGTGGAAAAAAGCTCTGGTATACTTTTTTTTATTCTTCATTGAAGGGCTGCAGTAGGCTGGGTTATAAATGTGTCCCACTGCTCGCATGTACACTTAAACACAACAATGATTGAGGCTGTGAGAGAAGAACAGTTTCACAAGCGTCTGGCAAACAGCCTGTTGCACAAGAAGCGACACCGCAGCACGCCACATCTTTACTTTGTTTTCTATTTGCCTCAGACAGACACTGAAAGGAAGAACTTTAAAAGAAATGGTGCAATGCAGTACCTCTTTCTTGCTCGCTGTGTGACCTTCTCCGAGTCTTTAAAAACAATCGTTCAGGTGCGGATACATCTGTACCAGCTCTGCTACTCAACCCTCCAGTGTATTCATGTTGCTAACTTGGTGTTGCTGAATATTGTTCTCTTGTCAGACCTTTGTGAAATACGAAATCTATCGCATGTCAAAGAAAAAAAATGTTTGAAATAACATCTTTTCAGTTCGTTTCCCAGGTCATTTACTGTGTGACTCTATAGTGTTGTGGTTGTTGGTACCAGACGGGCTGGTCTGAGTATTTCAGAAATGGCTGATCTACTTGGAATTTTTCATGCTCAATCGTCTATACACTGAAGGGTTTATAGAGAATGAGATTTGAATGCATAAATGCCTTATTGATGCAGTAAGTCAAATGAAAATTGCCAGGCTGATTTGAGCTGATAAAAAGACAACAGTAACTCAAATAAGCACTTTTTACAACTTTTTAGGTCAGAAGAAGAGAATCACTGAATACACAACATATCAAACTTGAAGTAGATGAGATTCAGCAGCAGTGGAAGAACAAGAAAAGAAGAAAAGCACAATGGTGAAATTCCTGTCAGCAGAGAACAGTAAACTGAGGCTAAAATCCACTAAAACTGGACAGTAAACGATAGGAAAATAGGCAACATATGCTCATTCTGAAAACGACCCCCTAAATACATTTCTGGAGATCACAAATTATGTAGCCAGAAGTTTGTATGGCTCCATTTCGTCTTTAAAACGAACGCTATGGTGCGGTATGACGCCGTTCCTTTTCGTGCATATGGACAGCTTTCCAGTTGTTACCAGTTTATCCAGTGGCTCACCGTGTATGTCGGCGGACTTGAGACACAGGGAGGAGTTGACCACGACGATGGGGTTCAAGTCCGGCAAAGAAGGGTTCCAGAAAGTGGGAAAAGACAAAAACAGTAGCCAAAAAATAAAATAACCAAGTAAATAACAGGGTGAGAATGTGGTAAAATCTGAAAACGTGGTAAAAATCAGGCTGCCGTGAGGGCTTTTCTTTTTCTGGATTGTTTTAGTCGTTTGGGTTTAGGGAAGTGGGTGGGCGGGTCAATCGGTGCTTTTGAAAACACTATTGGTTGGGTTTAGGGAACGAGGAGGGTGGGTTAGTCGATCGGTCAGTCAATCGGTCAGTCAGTCATTCAGTCGACAGCAGCTTCTGGTGGATGCGAGCTTCTGGTGGATGCGTTTCTGGTGGATGCGAGAAGAGTATGCACGAATGGCACTCACGAGAGAAATTTGAGATCTCAAAAACACAGCGGCCTCTGGTGGATTCGCGAAAACAAAAACTGGAAAAAAAAAAATTACCTCCTGGAACGTATTTGGCGCTCTCCAGAAATGTATATAGTGGTACGTTTTCAGAATTAGCCTGGGTAGGAAATACGTTGCAGAGCCTGATGAGTCTTGATTTTTGCTGCAACATTTAGGTAACAAGGTCAAATTTGGTGTAAACAACATGAAAGCTTGGATCATTTCAATGGATAGTGTAATGATAGCGTAATGAGTGTGAGGGAGATTTTCGTGCCACACTTTGGTCCCCTCAGTACTGTACCAATTGAGCATTGTTTAAATGTCACAGCCTACCAGAATAGTGTTACTGACCATCCTTTTATGACCAGAATGAACCCATTTTGTGAAGTCTGCTTTACCAAGATCACAAAGCTCTAATCATCTCAAACGTTATTGAACATTACAATAAATTCTTGATACTTAAATAGCCTCCACAGTCACTAGATCTCAATTCAATCGAGCACTTTTGGGATGTGGTGAAAGGGGAGATTTGCATCACGAAGAATACATATATATTCTTTTTTTCTGGTGCAAGGCTTATGTATTTATTTGATTTGACTAGATCTTACTGTACTATTAGTCTGTGAATCAACCAGACTGTTAAAGGCAAAGGCAGGCAGACTATAGGGCAGAGAGGAATCCGATGTGTAGAAATAGTTAAATGGATGCAACTGGGTGGTTGGATGAGGTGGAAGGATGAAGGGAACTTTAGGGGGTGGAACAGTAAGGCACTTCAAAGCTTTGATGTTGTGAGCCCCTAAATGAAGGCGACTGAAGGTCCGTGCTAATGGGAGCCCATGGGGAGATGAGAGAAAGTGTAGCAGACATAGCTGGAAAGGCAGCAAACGAGTGAGAGAGTCTGCGTGTGTTTAGGATTGAATGTGTTGATGTTTATTGGAGTCAAAGGTTTTATTAACGGACTCCTTTTGTTGTCAGTGGAGGTGTGTTATTTAGCGGTCTGGTATTTGTAAAATCAATTGCATGTACTATATGTGAGCATGTTGAGCAATGTCACCGTATTCTACTCATTTAACAATCCCATAACCTGTTGTAACATTGAAATTTGAGATGGACTATAAAAGATCAAACAGAGTAACCATGGAATACTCATGGATATGTTAACAATCCTTTATTAAATAATAATAATAACAATACTCATCATCATAAAAAGCACATTTCCTGTACAAAGTGTCCAAAGAGAGACTGGGATTTTACCCAGTGCTGTGATTCTCAAGTATTTCGAGTGTTTAAGACAGACAAACGCTCCAAAGCAGTCTTTTTCAGGTCCAAAGCCGAGGCTGGAACAGAGTAGCTCCAAGGCACTTGCAAATGTCCAGGGGTCCAGTAGCAAGACTCTTCAAGAAGTACATGTGTGGATCAAGCAGGGTTCAGTAGAAATATCGAGGCTTGCCTACCGCTGCCTTAAAACTCTTTATCGAAGATCCCAGACTCTCATCGTGTGTCTTATTCTGCAGAGGTGTAGTGTGCTTTGGGTGCATTTACTTTCACCGACTCCATTGTGTTTTTGAGCATGAGAGTGAGGAATCCCATCTGAGCTAGTAGGTAAAGATTTACGGCATCTGTCTTCCACCTTTTTTTTTCAGTCTTTAAAAACCACAGGGGAGCAGATTTACAACCAACCTGTCTCCTGTTAACATAAAGCCTTAGCATGGAAACGAAAAAACTGAGTAAAAGAAGGAAAAGATCAGTTGGGAAATAAACAGAGGAAAGAACTGACAAATGTCGCATTTTAAAGCATTGGTGTTCCTCAAGGCTCAGTGTTAGGTCCTAACCAGTTTGCAAAAACTGTAAACTAAAAGAACAACAATGTTTTTTAATATATATGAATTAATATTTTCCACCATTGACAGGTTTCATAACACTCATCTTGGCTTTCAAAAATATATTAAATATTTCTGTATACACTTTTGTTTTTATCCTTCAAATCAATCCAAATCTAAAGTGTTTGACCTCTTGCAGATTTCAAGCAATCATTTTGATGTGTAAAAAATACCTGTTTGAACCTAAAGCCACGATATATTATAAATGACAGCAAAATTATGTCAACTTTAGGTTATTTTTGAAAATGAACCTTCTTTTTAAAAATACAAGCAGCGGAAATGAACCTATCTGAGCCAATAGCAGTAGCATTCTTTAAGGCCCAGAGTGAAATAAAAGAATTCAAATCCATCCCTTCAGTATGCGGCAGCCTTTCCTCACATTATTTAATGCCTGTTTACTAGACCAAACCTCACAACATTAGCTGTCTCTCAGTTACAGCAATCCATAGGTTGCACTGACAAAATCCTCATTCGTTTCAAACAAGTGCGGTGCCTTTTTTTTCAGAACACAATCCACCAAACACACAATGCCTAAAACTAAATCTAAGAACCTTTTTATCTGTCTTACTTTTCCATTTCCAAACTGTCAGAATGACAAGAGAAACACAAAATGGACGGGGTGTTGTAAACACAGTAATGATGGCAAACTTTTCTGCGAAGGAAAAAACAGACAATAAAACAACATTAAACCAACCCATCAAAGCTTTTAAAACAATGCACCATATCCTAGGCCACAAAATGTACTTTTGGGAATGACAGTGGACAGAAGTTCATGGCTCGAAGGTCCAGCCACAGATCTCCCATTTTTCAAAACTAGACCTCTTAGAAATCTAAGCTGATATACTATTATCTTTTTGGAATAGCAGAACATTGATATGTATCGACATTTATTTTGAGGCTGAGCCCTGGAAAGTGTTTCAGTCTTTGTGGCACCAAACGCTCCACTTTTTTGATGTAATCCAGTGAAAAATGAGGAAGTCCTTGGCAGCAGCGTTAGAGCTGAGTAAGCACGACTGCTTGGAAAATAAGCTCCAGGAGAAGTTTAGTTTAGGAGCTCTCCAGCTGAGATGGACATGCATTCCAGGAATACTAACAGATGAGGCTCGTCTCTCTTCAAAGAGTCAAATCGGGTAACTTTGAGGTCATTTTAGGATACTTGATATCTCCCCATCTGTTTTCCTCAAGCCTCGGAGCAGCAGCGCTGTTGGTTGAGCTTCACTTTGTGCTTAATCCCATCGTACAGCTCAAAGTTGTAGTTCTCCAAGGTGGTGGAAGAGCGAGACGTTAAGCCGCCGTATGAGCAGGTGCAGTAAAGGAGCAGGCCAGCGCAAACAGCACCTAGAAGAACTCCCAGAGAGCTCATGACGATGATGGTCAGGAGAATAGGGTCCAGAGAGTACAGCCATGAGTTGTCTTTATCAATCACATGGGTCACAGGAGGCTCTGATGGCGTCTCAGCCGTGCCCCACTCTGGAAACTGGAAACCTAAAAAAACAAGATACGGAACATACATTTTTGTTTTTGGATATGATACTATGGTATATGTTAAAGAGTGTCATTTTTCCCACCAAAATAGGGACTGCCATCAAAAACATTATTACTGATATTAATATTTGGTGATACGTTAAATTGGGACATTAAATTTCCCAATAATATGGGAAATCATGGCACTTCCAAGACATTTCCAAATGATCACAAGAGTTTGCTGGTACCATAGTACCGCAATGGAATCAGAAGAGGTGCAGTAATCCTTATAGAGGAAAAAAAAAACATGTGATCATCCACATATTTAAATTTTCATAAAGACGTTAATAAAATACAATTAAAGGGAAATTTAATAAATAATATAAATATTTCTCATGGTTAATCAGCTATAGTAATAGAGAAGACTCCAGATCCAGATCTGTTTTTACATTACTGTGACGGCTCATATCTATCAGCTGATAACCACTGATAACGCCCATTCAATCGAGTGATAACATTGGAATCGGCTGAAAAAAGTGGCAGATGGTATCAGATGGTACAAAAACATTTGCAGTACCACAGTACAGTGGTAGCATTAGAGAATGAAACCATGGTATTTTGAAATATGCCATAGTACTTTCAAAACTACCATGGTATTAACAGTATTAAAGTGAATTTTCCATATTTATGTGTTACTACCATTCAAGTACTTTTAAGTAAATAGAATAACATGGCGCAACATTTTTTTACAGTCTATGGGTACAACATATACCTTGGTAAATAATACACTGTAGCAACTATTCGCTTGTTTTGTTCAACACTGCAGCCATTGGAAGCTAAGCAAAAGTTTTTTTGTGTGTGTGTTTGATTTCCTGCATGGTGTCCTATGGAGGAAGACACATAACCAACTAATGGCCTGGTCTGTGGGAGAACATTGCTGACAAAACTAAGCCGTAAACTCTTTTGTGGCACCCTGCGCTTCACTAGCGGTTGCATAGGCTTAATTAGGCTGCTTTTGACAGTGAGCCGTTGCCAAAACTCCCACCAGCTGAGCCTCTTTCGCACTTTGACTGATATCTGTTGCATTTTGTTAAAGCAAATTTCCCTTTTTTGCCCTTATTGGTTCCAACAAATGGCTTCCGAGGTGATTGACAGCGTGTGTAGAGAGTAAGCTAAACACAGACTTCATTATGTTGAATTAAAAAAAAAAGAAAAAAAAGATAGAAGACGTCGATAAAGGAATTCAAGGAGAGTGAAAGAAAGACAGACGGAGGGGGTTGGCGGTCTGTAAGGATGAACAGATTTCGGTTGGGTAATTAACTCGTCCTTGAATTTCTTATTTATTTATTTGAGAGCCAAAAACAAAGACATCTTTATGAGTTGATGGATTCCAACTGTGTGATAGCAGGAAGGAGGAGGGCGGAAAGACTGATAACCGGAGATGTTTGTTTTTTTTGGTTGTTTTTGTGCAGAAATGCGGGGTGAGGGCGACGTGAGCGTGAACAAGTACGTACATACCCACACGAACACACTGTAGCATGTCAGCTCTACCCATACAAACATATGCACAGATGCACTGTGGAGCAGAGTTTGTGCCAAAAAAAAAAAGCAATGGGAAACAATTGCCAACCCATTTAATTACATAATGTGATGTCTTTCCAAATTAAACAGGATAAGCGAATAGGCTGGGAATTGTTTGAAAGATAAAAGTATGCATATATAAAATTAAAATAAATACTCCTATAGTAATGTATAGTAAATACTATATTGTTTTTGAGCCATAGTGTATTATACTGTATATATTATAGTATTTAAAACACTTGTTAATGTGTACTGTAGTGTCGTAAACTGGTAAACTGTAATAAATACTGTAGTATACTTAGATTTTTACTACAGTAAACTTTGATGTATCGTTATAAATGTAGAAAACTACAGTATTGGGTTGTTTGTTTGTATTACTGTGTTACCACAGCAACTATATAATTACCACAACAGATTAATTCTAGTACTTTACTATAGTATGGTACTACAGTAAAACACCCCACTTTTTACAAAAAATACTATAGTATTTCTTTTAATTGCTGTACAAAAAAAACTATAGTATTTTTTCATGTGGTATAACACCAGGAACATATACATTTGAATTAAATATTCACTTTAAACATGTCCATACTATTTATGTATATAATTATTCTTTTTTCTTAATTATTTTTTGACAACAGAGGAAAGATTACTTGTTCCTGGTCTTTAAAATTAGTTAAAGTAAAGTACCTATCAGGAATCAGTCATGTATTGTATGTTGAAGTGGGAACTAACCTGCATTTATGTGGTCCTTCCCGGTGAAGAGACGGCCATTTCCAACCTCTGGTTTTTTAACTGTGGATAGAAATGAAGACACTGCATTGAAATCGCTGCATTGAAGGTGTTGAGAGTATGACAGAAAGTGTTTTGGGCCCAAAAAGTGCTCACTACTAATGAAATCATACATTTAAATTTATGCATATGGGAGATGCTTTTATCCAGTGGGGCTGCATTTAAAGCTTTTTGCTTTCAGTTACTTGCAGAGTACTAGCAGAAGTCTAAGTGTGTATATTCAGACTTAGTGACATGTATATGCATATGAAACATAATCACAGAGTACAGAAATAAACAACCTAGATAATTACTAAGTAAACACAGCAGCATTTACACACTTATGACATAAATCGGCAAAAATATGCCATGTGTCTACACTGTTACTGGACTAATATACATATAAAACAGAAATGACGATTAGAAAAATAAGGTTTTATTGTCACATTTTTTAAAAGCAAAATTTCAAGACACAAATTCATCAAGCAAAAATATTCTGTTCACATTCGCATTTGAAACAATGTACTAATTTCAAAGTTGAGGTATAGGCTGACCACAGTTAGAAGGTACTTTCGTAAAGCAAAGTGCATTATCATCATCATTAAATTCATAGTCTGTATCAGATGCTTCACCACCACCACCTAAGTAAGTTTTGCGATACAATAAAAGGCCCGTAACCTTTAAACTACTTTACAGATCAACGTCATTTTGTTCCAGAAATGTCCAAGTTGCTGCCCGCTGTGTCTAAAAGCAGAGAAATCAATGTAAGGCCTGACCGAATCCATTGTAAACCATCTGTTTTACTCAACTCTCTACCTCAGAGGAGACGTTTTTTGACTGTTCGACAACTCCTGAGATGCCCATGTCCAGAAGTGAACCGTTCTGATGTGAGGAGACATCTGCAGGGGTGTGAACATCCACCGCAGTGCTCCGCTCTTTGAAAAATAGGCTGTTTCGCTTAATTAGAAGCTTCTCGGTTCAGCATAGTTGATGCATTTAAGAGCCGGAGAAGAATGGCTATTTGGCATTACGCCTTGCTGGGTGACGCGTTGACGGCGCTCATTAATGTGGCTTCGACAAGAGGCACGGGGCGGGAGTCAGAACGCCTATAGCAGCTTTAATAAATGGTATCTGGTCCATTAACTAATTAAAAAATATTAAGAGTGAAGAAAAAAATGGGGGGACACAGTTTAGGGAAGAAAGAGCGATAAAGTGGCTGCTTTAAAAGCACATTGCTCGACGGTGCCAAAACATCTCTTACCACCTCACAGCAGCAAATGGCATTAAAAAGCCCCAGAGGAGCTTAAGGTCTTTATCCTTTTATTTCCATTTTGAACAGCTCTATAAGTCCTATTTTGACATTTTGAAACACTTTGAGCCATGATTCTAGATCTGCCGAATTTTCTTAAAGGCACAGTAAATGTGAACATGAAAAATCTGTCATCATTTATTCACCCTCATGGTGTTTCTGAGCTTGTAAGACATTCTTTCAAATGCAAAAGACAAAAGGAGACGTACAGTAAAATGTGTTTTCCATATATTAAAAGTGCAAGAGGTGGTGAAAGTTGTCAAAAATACCACACTGAGATGCAAAATCATCAGGGGTAAAATATATATACTTAAGGTTCTGCACAATTCAGCTATATTTAATATTTATATTGACTTATTAATTTAAAATTTGCTAGTAGACTGCCAACAAACTGAATGAAGATAATGTGTTGGTTAAAGTTACTTTTAAAAGTACAATACTACAATCTTACCCTATCTTAATCTAAAAATTTATTAATAAAATAATAAAATATAACATAACATACATAATATAAAATAATATAACATCACTTTCCTTAAAAAATAACTAAGCAATGAATTTAGTGGCGGTTCATTCCGCTGTGGCGACCCCAGATTATTAAAGGGACTAAGCCGAAAAGAAAATGAATGAATGAATGAATGAATTTAGTTACTTTTTTAAGTAACTCAAGGTTGTAATACAGTATATTATTTTTAAAAGTAACTTTACCCAACTCTGGAAATCAGTTAATGATTTGACAGCGCTTCAAAACCTCATTTGAACTAGATAATCAAACTATTTTGCATCTGAAATGGTGAATTTCACAGAAAAAAAGTGATAAGTTATGACACAACAAATAACCAATGGTGTTTGTTGTCAATGACACCAAATTGGACACTCTTTGATTATATGCCAGTCTGTCATTCTGTCATTAAGGCTTCTGAAGCCTCTAGATATAAAATGTAATTTCATGATAGTGAATTTTTTTTTGTTATTGTAATTTTCACTTAGGACCAGCATGAACATTCTTCAAAACATTTCCTTTTGTGTCCCTCAGACAAATCAAGTCATACACTCAAAAAATATTTTTTCGACTTGTTCAAACTTCTTATTTTAAAATGAGCTGAAACAAAACAATTGTTGAGTTTTTTTTAGGGACAACTTAATTATTTCATGTTCAATCCACTTACATTTGTACAATAAAGTTAGCTTAACCTATTTGTGCTGGGACAACATGAAGGAATTGTGTGGAACCAAGCATTTTTAGTGTACATGGAATTGAAATGACAATGAGTTTTCAGTTTGTATGTGACCTCTTATTAATAGCAACAACGTTTTTACTTGCGCATCTGACAGACTAAACAACAGAAATTAAGCAGCAACGATTTCCATGTCACTACCTACTCTGTTTAATAGCTAACTTTTACTGGACATTTCACAGCAGTTCATTCTTTGGTTTTGCTTTAAGCATGTCGGGGCTTTTACGTTTGTACTTTTCTTCTTCTTTGGACATTAGTACTACAGCAGTATACCTTTAAGTACCAATTATTAATGCCATGCTATAATCAAACAGTACTGGCACAGCATGCTCACCCTGCCCTAATACACAACTGATTCATTTAACCTATAAAACCCGAATGACAACTCAATTCAATAAACGATTCAACATGGCTATGAAAAAAGCACATGGCGGTCTTGGACAGCATTCACTGCTAATCTCTCTTGAAGCTTCATGACGCTTCACCGAACCAAAATTGCTACCAGGTGTTGATATGTGAAGTTCTCTCCCACCCATAGCATCCCTCATAGCATGGAGACGGAGAAACGGAAACAGCTGTCTTTGTTTATGGGACTTGTTTTTGGAGCCTCAACACCAGCAAGCGCTTGCTCAGAATAACACACGCCAACGCAGTTTTGGGGGATCTTTGGGAAAAAAAAACGAATGTGAAAAATGCGAGATACAAAGGAATAACCTAGATACTGCCACAGAAATAAACATGAAGGCTCCCTTACACAATCCAACCGCTTTTTCCCACAAATATCTCTCATCTCAAAGGTGGCGGCATCAGTTCATTTAAGTTTAGCACATCTTTGATCTGAATCCATATCTATTGCAATGTTTAAAGTCAACACGAAAGACCAATTAGTTTTACATTTGAAATATTTCTGAACTAAACAAGACAAACTGTAAGATGTGACCTGATTTTATCCATTCATGACTGAACGGATGATGAAAAGCATTGCATACCAGGATAGAGGCTGGATGTATGTTTGCATTGTATTCTAGCCTTTTTCTATTATTATTATTATTATTATTTAATTTCAATTTGGGGCGGCATGGTGGCTCAGTGGTTAGCACTGTCGCCTCACAGCAAGAAGGTTGCTGGTTCGAGTCCCAGCAGGGCCAATTGGCATTTCTGTGTGGAGTTTGCATGTTCTCCCCGTGTTGGTGTGGGTTTCCTCCGGGTGCTCCTGTTCCCCCCACAGTCTAAAGACATGTGCTATAGGTGAATTGAATAAACTAAATTGGCCATAGTGTATGAGTGTGTGTGTGAATGTGAGAGTGTATGGGTGTTTCCCAGTACTGGGTTGCAGCTGGAAGGGCATCCGCTGTGTAAAACATATGTTGGATAAGTTGGCAGTTCATTCTGCGGTGGCGAACCCTGATGAATAAAGGGACTAAGCCGAAAGGAAATGAATGAATGAATAAATAAATCTCAATGTGAATGGTTCATTTTGAAATCTGTCACTGTTTGCAGTAAGAGAATCGGTCTTTAAATTAATGACAAGTGGCAATAATTTCTCTACTTAAATATTTAATGAGGCTTTTTCACTGGGAATTCCTTTGTTGGTGTTTACTTTTCAAGTCTATCCTAGTTTGCGATTCTTGAAGTAGTATGTTTAAGTTATTGACGACTGGCAATATTCTATTTCCTGATACTTTCAATGACATTTGAGACTCAACACAACGGCTATTTTTCAATTCTATTTGCCATTTGCATTTAGCAGCCTTTATGTTTTTACTGCGACCACATAAATCTGTCCCCAGAAATCATAATACCATTGTTTACAATTACATTCAATACATTATGAATGACAGCAATTAATGCTGTGTAAAACTGGCATTAATCTGTCTCATCAAATTTAAGGAGTTTTTATTATATTTATTGGGAATGCCAATGCCTATGCAAATGGTAACTTTTAAAATCTTTAAGTTAAGGCTTTTTGACTGAGATAGTGTCAGTGGTTCCATTTCAAATATGCTGTTAGCATTTATTGAAGCAGTTTTTCAGTTATTGACAACTAGCTTTAATTGGATGAGACTTTTTGAATCCCAATGGCACTGTTACCTTTCAAAACTTTTGTTGTTATATTACATTGTTGACAAATGGCATTAACCTGCCACATGGTTGCCAATGGTTACTTTTTAAATCTTATGCAATTTCATCATAAAGTCATCATAAAGTCATAATCTTTAAATATTTCAAATCTTTTGTTGTTACATTACATTGTTGACAAATGGCATTAACCTGCCACTTGGTTGCCAATGGTTACTTTTTAAATCTTGTGTAATTTGCAATTACTGAAGTATTTTTAAGTCATAATCTATTGTGTTTGAATTATTCTATACTTTTATATTAAATTTCATGTCCAACAGCATTGGTTAATTTCCTCTTAGGTGGCCTCTCCATTCATCAGACTTAACTCAAGTTGTTTACATGCAGAAACTTTTAAAGCGATACTTTGCCTTTCCTTATTATTAATTAAATCATGCTTGCGTTGTATTCAAAAAGTGCTAAGAAGCACATTCTCAGCATTGGAGCTCTGCATTCTCTCTTTCATCAAAGGTCTGTTCCCATGTTCTGCTATAGGTAAAGACATACTCGTAATCAACCTCAGGGACTAGTCAAAGTGCAAAACAGTTTGTCTTAGGCAGCATGTCCACAACAGCTCCTCAATGTCCTGACCATATTGATTTAACATAAGTACAGCACACTGGATCAACAAGTCAGTCCAGGATCAGTGATTAAGGTCATTGGATAACACGTCCTCTTGAGGCGTCCAACGTGAGGCTGGATACAGATTCGCTCTTGGAGAAGAGTACGAGCTGGTAAACAAGTGGAGCACACCAGTAAGACAGGATCGTTGGTATCCAAGAAAGAAAACAACAAGAAAAGAATGGGGAAACAGAAGTATTGAAGTGTTGGGACACATCCGACGCATCTGGGAGCATCTCCTCCAACTCCCCAAAATCTGCTTCTTCAATGAAGTCCACATTTGCAGGCAAACCTCTTAAATGTTATCCAGTGTTTCTCACCAGTAGGAATTCCCATCGCCCTTCTCGACCCATACAGTCAATTTGGGTGCTGTCCCAGGCCTGTGAACGCCGCCGTTGGGATAGTGTGCATTGTGAGGACTGTAGTAAGCCATTGTAGGTTGGTTCCTCCTGGCCGTAAGATGACGACAGCAAATGGCCATGACAATGATAATGACCAGGAACAAGATGGCTCCTCCACCAGCAATTATGTAATACCAGTTGGGCAAAATGGGCGGTATTGACAGCGTATCTATTGTTGGCTCACTCTTGCCGGGCAGGGTTCCTCCTGGTGGAGAGATATACAAACTGTGAAACACGCCACACTACTGGAGATATATCCAACTGCAGACCCGCAGACCCACACATGTTTTAGGGCACACAATCCTGGCCACACAATCCAGGAAGGGGTGAACCATATATGGTTAATAACGGATTAGTCTTCTTCTTGTTTAATGGGGACTCCTTAGGAGTATTATCGCCACCTACTTTACTGGATTTCAATTTAAACATGAGCTATCCCAAGAATGCCGACATGGTATACAGTTGAAGTCAGAACTATTAGCACTCCTGTGTATTTATTTCTGTTTAATGGAAAGACTAATTTCTAATAACCGATTTATTTTGTCTTTGCAATGATGACAGTACATAATACTTTAATAGATATTTGTTCAAGATACTAGTATTCAGCTTAAAGTGACATTTAAAGGCGCAACTAGGTTAATTAAGTTAATTAGGCAAGTTAGAGTAATTAGGCAAGTCATTGAACATAAAACAGTGGTTTGTTTTGTAGACAATCAGAAAAAAAAAAATGCTTAAGGGTGCTAATAATATTGACCTTAAAATGGTTTTAAAAAATTTAAAACTGTGTTTATTCTAGCCGAAATAAAACAAATAAGACTTTCTTCAGAAGAAACAATATTATAGGAAATACTGTGAAAAATTACTTGCTCTGTTAAACATAATTTGGGAAATATTTGAAAAAGAAAAAAGATTCACAGGAGGGCTAATCATTTTGACTTCAACTGTATATGTACAACTTTTATGAACAATACTCGAAATACTGCAAATACCTATCTTTCTTTATTGATATTTATGTTGATCAATGTAATGAACCATAATATATTTGACTGTAGATAATGATGAGATGTTTAGTTCGTTTGTTCAACCTATTGTGTTTTATTAAAAGGATAGTTCCACCAAAAATGTCAAATCTGAAGAAACTCATAAAGGTTTGAAATAAGTAAAGGGTGAGTAAACAATGACACAATTTATATTTTTGGGGGAGAACTATCCCTTTAATAAAACATAATAGGTTACATAACAGATAAACTAAACAAACTCATAAAGGTTTTGAACCATTAAGAGAAAGTAAATAGTGAGTAAACTTTTAATTTTGGGTGAACTATGCCTTTAATGTCTACACCTACATGGAAAAAAATAATTCCTTGGATTTACTCAATTATTTTAAGGTAAGTGGTTGCAAACCATTTATAT
>CAIGQV010016298.1:6671348-6685749 GCA_903798115.1 Danio jaintianensis | reverse complement strand
CAGACAGACAGACAGACAGACAGACAGACAGACAGACAGACAGACAGACAGACAGACAGACAGACAGACAGATAGATAGATAGATAGATAGATAGATAGATAGATAGATAGATAGATAGATAGATAGATAGATAGACTATTTACACTATTGGTAGCATAAACTTATTTATTTTTTTATTCATTTTTTTAAATGTGCCATTTAAATGTGTTTTACTGCTGACCTTTAACTCATTGGGGGATCGGGGAATGATGGTGCGTCCTTCTCTCCAGATGGGCTGCTGGTCTCCGCTGAGGGACCACAGCAGCGTCTCCTCCTGCTGTTTGTTCTGCAGCAAGACCCTCAGAGTCCCCTGATCCTCCAGCTGGTAGGAGAACATCAGGCACAGGGGTCCCGTGTCTGGATCCACACCCGGGCTGAAGAGGCGAGCTTTCTGGCCCTGCATCTCTGGACTGGCCTCAATGTACAGGTAGTTTCCCAAACCTGAGACAGAACAGATGCAACAGGGTTTTGAGGAAATCTTGCTACGTTTCACACATGAAAATTTTAAAAGTCTGGTTTGCACAACCATGGCAGATTATTATATTATTATTCATATACTTTTATATTAATATATTATGTATTATATTATTATTAGACCAACAGCTAATAATACAATATTTGTAAAATAATACATTATTTATTTAAAAAGTAACTTTTTTGCGTTCTATAATAATAATAATAATAATAATAATAATAATGGGCGTCACGGTGGCGCAGTGGGTAGCACGTTCGCCTCACAGCAAGAAGGTCGCTGGTTCGAGCCTCGGCTGGGTCAGTTGGCGTTTCTGTGTGGAGTTTGCATGTTCTCCCCGTGTTCGCGTGGGTTTCCTCCGGGTGCTCCGGTTTCCCCCACAAGTCCAAAGACATGTGGTATAGGTGAATTGGGTTAGATAAATTGTCCGTAGTGTATGTGTGTGAATGAGTGTGTGTATGGATGTTTCCCAGTGGGTTGCAGCTGGAAGGGCATCCGCTGCGTAAAACATATGCTGGATACGTTGGCGGTTCATTCCGCTGTGGCGACCCCAGATTAATAAAGGGACTAAGCCGAAAAGAAAATGAATGAATGAATAATAATAATAATAATAATAATAATAATAATACAATTTAACATTTAAATTCTGCAATTAAATTTCTTGGTTGTGTCATGGTGGTAGCTTAGTATATTATTATTATTCATATAATTTTATATTAATATATTATGTATAATAATAATATTGTTATTATTAAACCAACAGCTAATAATACAGTACTCTTTTAATAATACATTTATTTAAAAAGTTACATTTTTGCATTATATAATAATAATAATAATAATAATTTTTACATTTAAATGATTTTATTTAATTATTTAATTTCTTGTTTGTGTCATGGTGGCAGCTTATTATATTATTATTATTCATATAATTTTATATTAACATATTATGTATTATATTATTACTAAACAAACTGCTAAAAACACAGTATTTTAAATAAATAATATAGTTACTACTTTTATTTTATTTTTGCTGATATAATAATAATAATAATAATAATATCATTAGCAATAATAAAATTAATAATAATAATAATATTTACAATAACATAACTGTAATATTATTATTATTATTATTATTATTATTATTATTATTATTATTATTATTATTATTATTATTAACAGTGTCAAGCTTTGTGTCAAGGTGAATCCAACCTATCAATCAAGCTCCTAAATCATGCTTCTCTCGTCCCATCCGTCTGCACATCCCGCTGTGTGATTATCCAGAAAAGTCAAGTGTATGTGATTGTGCTAAAAGTCAAGCGGCTCGTCATCATCAGTGTTAGTGTGTTTGGTAAAAGTGACAGTTCTACTGTAGGCCCTTCTGCTGAGTCTGTGTTTGCTGAAAAAAAAAAGACTCGACCCCGACGGTGAAGAAAGAGCATACAGACAGGTGCAAACTCTTTTATCTCTCCATATATACGCCGATAATCTTTCCAGACGCTCCAAGGTCAAAAAAGGATCTTCAAAAACAGCCTGTGCGGTTGCGGTCGGCGTCTCTGATTGGTCGAGGAGGAGACATGTGACCCGCTGGAGTCTTAAATATTTTGAGAAGTGTCAGAAAAGCGCCTATAACACCTTGCAGCTGTCGACGCGGCTTGTTAAGTCTTTCAGAGAGAGCGTTTTAAAGTATTCCAAGGCAATGAATTTAAAATAGGTTTAGGATAACAACAATCCCCTTAACTTCAGCGGGAATGCATACAGTATATGAAGAGATGGGAAGGGGGGGATGGCGA
Source organism: Danio jaintianensis (assembly GCA_903798115.1). Taxonomy (NCBI): domain Eukaryota; kingdom Metazoa; phylum Chordata; class Actinopteri; order Cypriniformes; family Danionidae; genus Danio; species Danio jaintianensis. The sequence goes on along the minus strand of CAIGQV010016298.1, from coordinate 6,683,441 downwards.
ATATCTCTTATTTATGTCAAATAAAAGACTCTTTTTTGATCCCGAGTACTATATATATTAAGGGGAAATGAATAATGATCTCTTTAAAGAGATTTTAAGAACTCAAATGTAAAGGGAAAGTAAAAGACTGGGATAGATGGACGGAAATGTAGTTTTCACTAGAATTTGTGCAATTAAAGATACTGGGGTTTTATTTCTGATGTCACGCAATGAGTGAAAAAGACTGAAATATACAGTAGGGGACTTTCTAGGAAAGGAGTCCTGGGAAATTGCATTAGTTTTTGAAATACAATGAACAATTGAAGCAATATTGATTAGCACTATGACACATTCATTCATTAACTCCATTCATTCATTTATTTATTTATTTATTTATTACACTATGACCACTTCTGGATTTCTGATTATTATTTTTTTAATGAGCTATAGTTTTGCATTTGTGTAAAAACTGATGGAATTTATTACAGATAAAAAAAATAAAAAAATAAAAAATTGAAAATAAAATTTAAATATTTAAAATAACACAAAAGATGCAAGTTTACATTCATTTTTTCAACACAATACAATATAATGGTGGAATAACCATGAAACACTTTTATTTGAAATTTGTAAGGAATGTTATCAGACCAATAAAATAAATAAATAAATAAATAAATAAAATAAAATATAAAAATAAAAAAATAAATAAATAAATAAATAAATAAATAAATAAATAAATAAATAAATAAATAAATAAATAAATAAATAAATAAAAATAAAATAAATAAATAACCATGAAACACTTCCATTTGAAATTAATAAGGAATGTCATCAGACCAAAAAATAAATAAAAATAAATAATAAAATAAAATAAATAATTAAAAATAATAATAAAAAAAAAAATTATAATAATAATGTAAAAAATAATAATACAACAAAATAAAATAAATAAATAACCATGAAACACGTTCATTTGAAATTTGTAAGGAATGTCATCAGACCAAAAAATTAAATAAATAAATAATTAAATAAAACACAATTAAATTAATTAAATGAAAAATAAATAAATAATTAAATAAATAAATAAATAAACTTTTTACTTAAATTTATCATAAATCAAATAAATTCAGAGAAACTGAGAATTTTCAAGTGTTTTTTTTTCTTACCACATATAGATGTTTTAGTAACTCAACAATGAAGCCTCCAATTGATCATGTGACAGTTAAGATGCAATAGAGAAAATACAATAATAGCATTGACAAGTTTTTTTGAGCACTAAATCATCATATTAGAACGATTTCTGAAGAATTATGTTCATAGGAATAAATTACATTTGAAAATATTTAAAATTACAAATATTTAATATTTAAAAAGATAACAATTATTATAATAAATTTAATTATAATAAATGTATAAATATAATAAAACATTCAGAATATTACTGCTTTTTATTGTTTTTTATTTATTTTTTATTATTTTATTATTAAATAAATGCTAGGTGATTATACAATTATGTATCTTCTTTCAAAAACATTTAAAAATCATAACATGCAATAAGTATTATAAACAAAAACATATTAAATGTGAACACAATAACATGAATGCAAACTTATGAGCCTAATTTTTCCAGCTATAAAATCCGACAGAATGAGCCTCATTTGAAGCTGCCAAAAAATATGTAAATCAGTGACCTCATATCAGCTGAATATTATATTAATGTTTGGCAAGAATAGACGGCCTACAGTTATAGGCTATAGCTGTAGACGGAAGAATTATTTATCAAGTTAATTATTAATAATAAATGTGATTATTTATTGAACGTCAGCGGCCCAAATAATATTGCAGTTTCTGCATGCCTTTTTATAAAAGCAACTGTAGAGTCAGCGGATGTCAGCGGATATTTACACGATACCAAGAATTATGTTTTACTCAACTAAATAGCTATAAATAATAATAAAAAAAAATCTATAGCTGCAAATTTAGGGCAGAATGGTGGCTCAGTGGTTAGCACTGTCGCCTCAGAGCAAGAAGGTCGCTGGTTCGAGTCCCGGCTGGGCCAGTTGGCATTTCTGTGTGGAGTTTGCATGTTCACCCTGTGTTGGCGTGGGTTTCCTCCGGGTGCTCCGGTTTCCCCCACAGTCCAAAGACATGCACTATAGGTGAATTGGGTAAACAAAATTGGCCATAGTGTATGTGTGTGTGTGTGTGTGTGTGTGTGTGTGCGAATGAGCGTGTATGGATGTTTTCCAGTACTGGGTTGTGGCTGGAAGAGTATCCACTGCTGGAATAGTTGGCGGTTCATTCCGCTGTGGTGACCACTGATAAATAAGGGTCTAAGCTGAAGGAAAATTAATGAATGAATGAATGAGCTGCAAATTTCGCTTTCAGACCAGATCTAAATCCAACCATGATTGTGCCAGCAATTCCAGGATTATATTATTTACAGCCAGGCTTTGTTCCTGCTGTCCACATCCACAGCAATGTGTCATGGGACAGAAATAGAGAAAGAGTGACAGTGTTTTCGGGTGGAGAGAAAGAGAAAACATGCCGATCATTCATCCGCTTTTCCTCTTCAAGATCTCATGTGGGAAGCAGACATGTTCAGAGGGAATGAGGTCAGGGAGGTTTACCACTTCACGGGGGGTTAGAGAGGGAAAAGCCTGTTCTGGGATCAGTCCAGGTGCTGCCCTTCTGGGTGAGCCATATAGCCATGTTTATAGGGAACTGATTCAGATTCAGAATCAGAATGTCTTATTGCACTTAAAACGGGGCAAAATCCCCTGCTGATGTTACACTGGCATCATTTTCTGTGCAGGGACAGGCTGGTTTATACTGGTTTGGTGCAGGACATTATGTGCACTGACAAAACTGTGCCAACATTGCAGTCAAGCTGATAAATTGACCTTGTAAGACCGGTGAATAAAATGTCAATGCTGTGAAATAAAGCTAATTAAAATTAATATATTTATTTTAATGAAGTTAGTCTGTAGAATTAACTGTCCCATAATATAATATAATATAATATAATATAATATAATATAATATAATATAATATAATATAATATAATATAATATAATATAATATAATATAATGCAAAATGAAGGCGTCACGGTGGCACAGTGGGTAGCACAATCACCTCACAGCAAGAAGGTCGCTGGTTCGAGCCTCGGCTGGGTCAGTTGGCATTTCTGTGTGGAGTTTGCATGTTCTCCCCCTGTTGGCGTGGGTTTCCTCCGGGTGCTCCGGTTTCCCCCAAAGACATGCGCTATAGGTGAATTGGGTAAGCTAAATTGTCCGTAGTGTATGAGTGTGAATGAGTGTGTATGGGTGTGTATGGGTGTTTCAGCTGGGTTGCAGCTGGAAGGGCGTCTGCTGCGTAAAACATATGCTGGATAAGTTGGCGGTTCATTCCGCTGTGGCGACCCCGGATTAATAAAGGGACTAAGCCGAAAAGAAAATGAATGAATGAAAAATATAATGTAATATAATGCAAAATGATTGAATCAAATTAACAATGCTTAATTATATTTTGTATTAATGGAAAAAATATTTTAAATTTTGTATTTTATTTTATAGCAAATGTTAATTTTAAATATTATTTAAGTATAATATTTTTGTCTTATGTTTAAACTTTAATTATTTTATTTTATAATAAAAATTATATTTAGAATTGTGGCTTAATCACAATAAATTTTTGCCCATCACTAAACATAATATAATATAATATAATACAATATAATATAATATAATATAATATAATATAATATAATATATGATATGATATGATATAATAAAATATAATATAATATAATAATGATATGATATAATGTAATGTAATGTAATATAATATAATATAATATGATATAATAAAATATAATATAATATAATAATGGCGTCACGGTGGCGCAGTGGGTAGCACGTTCGCCGCACAGCAAGAAGGTCGCTGGTTCGAGCCTCGGCTTGGTCAGTTTTCGTTTCTGTGTGGAGTTTGCATGTTCTCCCCGTGTTCGCGTGGGTTTCCTCCGGTTGCTCCGGTTTCCCCCACAAGTCCAAAAACATGTGGTACAGGTGAATTGGGTAGGCTAAAATTGTCCGTAGTGTATGTGTGTGAATGAGTGTGTATGGATGTTTCCCAGTGATGGGTTGCAGCTGGAAGGGCATCCGCAGCGTAAAACATATGCTGGATAAGTTGGCGGTTCATTCCGCTGTGGCGACCCCTGATTAATAAAGGGACTAAGCCAAAAAGAAAATGAATGAATAATATAATAATGATATGATATGATATAATGTAATGTAATGTAATGTAATGTAATGTAATATAATATAATATAATATAATATAATATAATATAATATAATATAATATAAAAATGCTTAATTCTATTTTATATTAATAAAAATATTTCATTCATTCATTCATTTTCTTTTCGGCCTTTAATAATCTGGGGTTGCCACAGCAGAATGAACCGCCACATAAAAATATTTATTTAATTTCATTTTATAGTAAACATGAACTTAATTATTATATTGTTTATTTTAAACTTTAATTAATATATTTATAATATTTTATAATAAAAGTAATATATTGTATTGTCTCTTATAATATTCTTGTATATTGTATATAATACTAATTATGCTAAACTGCATAATTAACTATTGTCCCATAATGATGTAATGTAATACAATACAACTTATGCAATTGAAATTGTTTTTGTAACTGCTTTGTCTTTCCAAGCATGAAAACATGAAAACCTACTGGCAAGATGACCTCTGTGTGTGTGTGTGTGTGCGTGCATGTGCGCGTGTGTGTGCGTGTTCATCACTCACTATTTGAGCCCATGGAGAGATCTTGACTTTGACCCAAGGCGGTGCTTTTGCTGGAGCTGTGCATAACCCAGCTGAGGTCAGAATCCGGGTCAAGGGTCCAACCACACAATCCCTGCTCAAAATCACACAGTCCTTTGTGAGACGGCAGGGCAGCGCTGGTTACTGATGGAGAGAATACATCAATAAATCTGCATTAATATTCAACAACCCTGGCAAAACACTGTACGGCTAACGGCACTTTAAACTAAACTGAGTTTGACCTCCGACTTTATCTGCATCAATGTGCAAAATAAAGAAACAGAAACAAAACAATCCTCTGAAAAATCCCCATAGTGTTGTTTATGTGATATTTTGTTGTATGCAGAAGTGCTATAACTTATTCAAGTGCACTCACAGGTCACATGCACACATATAGGAGAGAAAGTCTTATTTGTTTTATTTCAGCTAGAATAAAAGCAGTTTTAAATTTTTTAAAAACCATTTTAAGGTCAATATTATTAGCCCCCTTAAGGAATATTTGTTTTCGATTGTCTACAGACCAAACCACAGTTGTACAATGATTTGCCTAATTACTTCAACTTGCCTAATTAGTTGCACCTTTAAATGTCACTTTAAGCTGCATACTAGTATCATGAAAAATATCTAGTAAAATATTATGTACGGTAATCATGGCAAAGATAAAAGAAATCAGTTATTAGAATTTCGTTATTAAAACTATTATGTTTAGAAATGTGTTGAAAAAATCTTCTCTCTGTTAAACAGAAATTAGCTATTAAAAATGTATTATATTTTACTTATATATATATATATTATTTACTATATTTTATGCATTCATAGACGTATGAGTTTTAATATTTGCATGCGACAACAACCAAATATGACTAATTTACAGATGTTTATAGTGTTTTAAAAAATCATGAATGCTTAAAGGGATAGTTCAACCAAAAAATCTAAATTTATTCTTGAAAATTTATTTTCTTTTGTGTTCAATGTAAGAATGTTTAAGGTGAGTAAACACATATGATGTATGGCAATATTTGCAAATCACATTTATGACATTCATTCATTCATTTATTCATTTTCCTTCGGCTTAGTCCCTTTATTCATCAGGGGTCGCCACAGCGGAATGAACCGCCAACTTATCCAGCATATGTTTTACGCAGCGGATGCCCTTCCAGCTGCAACTCAGTACTGGGAAACATTTATACACACTCATTCACACACACACACACACTTATACCTGTACACTACGGCCAATTTAGTTTATTCAATTCACCTGTAGCGCATGTGTTTGGACTGTAGGGGAAACCGGAGCACCCGGAGGAAACCCACGCCAACACGGGGAGAACATACAAACTCCACACAGAAATGCCAACTGGCTCAGCCGGAAATCGAACCAGTGACTTTCTTGCTGTGAGGCCACAGTGCTAACCACTGAGCCACCATGTCACCCACATTTATGACATACAAGTTCATAAAAAATAAAAAAATAACAATAATAATAATATATATATATATATATATGTCTGCACGGTGGCGCAGTGGGTAGCAAGTTCGCCTCACAGCAAGAAGGTCGCTGGTTCGAGCCTCGGCTGGGTCAGTTGGCGTTTCTGTGTAGAGTTTGCATGTTCTCCCCGTGTTGGCGTGGGTTTCCTCTGGGTGCTCCAGTTTCCCCCACAAGTCCAAAAACATGCAGTACAGGTGAATTGGGTAGGCTAAATTGTCTGTAGTGTATATGTGTGAATGAGTGTGTATGGGTGTTTCTCAGTGATGGGTTGCAGCTGGAAGGGCATCCGCTGCGTAAAACATATGCTGGATAAGTTGGCGGTTCATTCCGCTGTGGTGACCCCAGATTAATAAAGGGACTAAGCCGAAAAGAAAATGAATGAATGAATATATATATGTATATGCAACATGTATTTCAAAATATTGCAGTTTACATATATATGGGAATTACAAATATGTACATACAGTTGAAGTATCACTTTTAATATCATCATATATCAATAAATATATATATATATATATATGTGTGTGAATTTTTTATTCTTTTTAAAATATTTCCCAACTGAAGTTTAACAGAGCAAGGAATTTTCACAGAAAATTTTCTAATATATTTTTCTTCTTGAGAAGGTTCTTATCTCTTAAAGTTTGGCCGGAATAAAAGCAGTTTTAATTTTCCTTTTTATATGTTATGGTCAATATTATTAGCCCTCTTATAACAAACCACTGTTATACAATAACTTGCCTAGTTAAGCCTTTAAACCTCATTTTAAGCTGGAAACTAACATAACAAGTAAAAACAACAAGTAAATATTATGTACTGTCATCATGGCAAAAGGAAATTAGTTATTAAAACTATTATGTTGAAAAATGTGTTGAAAAAAATCTTCTCTCCATTAAACAACACTTGGAATTTTTTTTTTAAAGATTTAAAATTTCACTGGCAGGCTAATAACTTTGACTTCAACTGTACTGCATGTTCAAACATATCAACTATAATTTTATTTAAATTGTATATATTTTATTTATATAGTATATATTTTATTTATATAGTACATGGCCATATATCAGATTTCAATATGGAAATGATGACATAATTTCACTTTTGGTTGAACTGTCCATTTAAGCCATGAATAGCAAGTTAAAACATAACTAACCCATGTGTACTAACCTGGACTGGGTTTCTGTGTAGCGCTGGTTTCTACAGAGGTCGGTTGTGTTGGTTTGCTCGTCTCTAGCGCTGGTGTGGAGGTTTCTGTGAGAGAAAAACATAATTAACAATCTTATCTTAACCCAGACAAGAATGCATTTCCATTCAGACAAATCTCTTTTCTTTCCATTTCAAATGAGATTCCCTTTCATTTTAATTATGCAGCCAGCCATGAGTCAGATATTCATAAATTAAATCATAAAAACTCAGGATTGATGTCAGCGCAGACTGGAACATAAACTATGTGCGCAGTATGCAATATTGTGCGAAACTATAATTTGGGCCTGTGGCTCTTTGTGTCTGTCTTAAATGATGACATCAGACTGATGGATGGTGTTGCTGTAGGCAGAAAAACCAGACAAGGTGTTGAATAAACATACATGCATGTTAACATATAGGACATAAACAGTATCAGCAAATGTGAAAAGAAGGAGAAGAAGAAAAGAGCAGACGTGTAAATTATATAGGAGTCAAAAAGCCTCCCACAATTCCATGTTAAATGTTCACTATTAAACAAAAAAAAAAAAGAGTAATTATCTCATAATGCCATAGGGGAGGAAAAAACTAAACATTCATTCATTCTTTTTCCTTCCGCTTAGTCTCTATTTCAAAGGTGGCCACAGCGGAATGAACCACCAACTTATCCAGCATAAGTTTTATGCTGCGAATGCCCTTCCAACTGCAACCCATCACTGGGAAACATCCATACACACTCATTCACACACACACTCATATACACTACGGACAATTTAGCTTACTCAATTCACCTATAGCGCATGTCTTTGGACTGTGGGGGAAAGCGAAGCACCCTGAGGAAACCCACGCCAACACGGGGAGAACATGAAAACTCCACACAGAAATGGCAACTGGTCCAGCCTAGACTCGAACCAGCAACCGTCTTGCTGTGAGGTGACAGTGCTATCCACTGAGCCACCGTGCCGCCCAAAACTAAACATTAAAATAATAATACGTTTAAAAAAAGAAACACATTAAGCTATAGAAACACATTCCAGTTTCATTAATATTTGTTCTATTCTATAAAGATTGTTGCTACTGTTTTTCACATATAATTTTAACTATTTAATTTAATTACTTTTCACAAGTTATTTGCCACATTAATATTCATTCATTCATTTTCATTCGGCTTAGTCCCTTTATTTATCAGGTATCGCCACAGTGGAATGAACCACCAACTTATCCAGCAAATGTTTTACACAGCGGATGCCCTTCCAGCTGCAACGTGGCTGCATGCCACATATATGCCGTTTTTAAACTGTCTGGTCTTTAAAGTTGTAAAACAGAAGTAGAAAATAAATAAAGAACAGAAAGTCAGAGACCCCCTTGTACGATTGTAAATATTGTAAATAAACATTCATCTTCAATATTTTTATTGAATCTAGTTTTATTTCATTTCATTATTTATTTTATTTTATTTTATTTTCAGGCTTAATCTGAGCATTTTTAGCATTTTAATCTTCCTAAAGCAAACTATATAAATAACTATTTCAAAGTTAATTAAGCATACATTTGATATAATATACATTTGATATTAATATATATACATTTTACATATACAGATTTGTTTTATTTTGTATTATTTTATTTTATTTTTCAGGCTTAATCTGAGCATTTTTAGCATTTCAAACTATTATTATAGTGTTTTTTTTGTTAGTTTTTTTGCTTTTTTACATATTAGCTTATGTTCGCTTATTTGTATTTTCAATTTTTATCTTAAATCTTAAATTTATTTTCAAATTTATTTTATTTTATTTAGACCCCCTCGTACGATTGTAAATATTGTAAATAAATATTCTATATGTTCAAGTTTTATTTAAAATATAGTTTTATTTTATTATTTATTTTATTTTTATCTAGATTTTATTTATTTTGTATTATTTTATTTTATTTTATTTTATATTCTTTTATTTTATTTTATATAGACCCCCTTGTATGATTGTTCATTCATTCATTTTTTTTTCCGGCTTAGTCCCTTTATTAATCAGGAGTCGCCACAGCGGAATGAACCACCAACTTATCCAGCATATGTTTTACGCAGCGGATGCCCTTCCAGCTGCAACCCATCACTGGGAAACACCCATAGACACTCATTCACATACATACACTACGGACATTTTTTTAGCTTACCCAATTCACCTGTACCACATGTCTTTGGACTTGTGGGGGAAACTGGAGCACCTCCAACCTCCACACAGAAATGCCAACTGACCCAGCCGAGGCTCGAACCAGCGACCTTCTTGCTGTGAGGCGACAGCGCTACCCACTGCGCCACCGCGCCGCCCTCGTATGATTGTAAATATTGTAAATAAATGTTCTATACAATTACACATTATTATATTACACTACAAAATTATGCTTTTTTTTTTATTAAAACAAGATCTGCCAATGGGGTTAGCTTGTTTTTAAGAATAAACACACATAATTTTGACATATTATTTCAGAAAACAAGACAAAATGCTTCTTGATTTAAGAATTTTTTGATTTTTGGACAAGAAACAAGACAAAAACTCGAAGTAAGAAAATCATTTCCTCCATTGCGGTCACTCACAGCAGATTCTGCAAAGGAAGTGAACAGTCGCATACATTAATATTTTGAATTCATAAAAGGTGAGCCACAGCTGGTGATATTTGTCACTGTAATGCCATGGCCTTTTCTGAAGCAATTAGCCAGCTAATACCACTTCCTCTGGCCTCTATCTGTCTGCCTCCATCATTTGTTCATATTCCTCCACACCTGCCGTTTGTTTTTCTAGGTCTTCTGATTCAATTAGCGGCGGGATGACGGATAAATATCATCACCTGAGCTGGGACGGAGCTGCACACGTGTGTAAACGCAGGGAAGATGCTCTGTCAGTGTTTAAAGGTCTCCGTGTGTCACGGTGTAATGATTTTGACCTTTCAGAGACGTGACGTACAACAGACAAGACAAATATTATGAGGAAATGCTGTCACAAACCGCAGCACTTCTGCCGTCACAATGCTTTTCGCAAAGGGAGCGTACAGTAATTACGCTGCCTTCTGAGACGCCTTATTTGGGCCAAAGTCTACACCATGCAGATTTCATAGCAAATCCCAGAATGCACTGCAATAAGATTATGAAAAGTGTTAAGGCAAAAATAGACACAGGAAAAAATCTATTTGTACAGCATCGACATGAGTGCATTAAATAACATAATTCATTTAAATGTATAGGCTACATAGTAGTTTAAAAGCAGGTGTCAAAATGTTTATGGTTTTGTGCTTTGTGTAAGAAGTGCACAGCACAGATATGTTTTTATTTGTAAATTATTATTATTATTATTATTATTTTATATATATATATATATATATATTAGCTTATATTTGCTTATTTTATGTTAATTTAATTAATTTATTTTTAATTTAATTTAATTAAAATTTTCAGGCTTATCAAACAAATTTCCCAAAATAAATATAAATAAATATTTCAAAGTTTATTAAGTATACATTTGATATTTGCTTTAATTTATAAATTATTATAATGTTGTTGTTTTTATTTTTTTGCTTTTTTATATATGAGCTTAAATTCACTTAGTTTTATTGTAAATTTTCATTTTAAATCTAGTTTTATTTTAATTAATTAATTAAATTTTTATCTAGTTTTTATTTTATTTTATTTTATGTTAAATCTAGATTTATTTTAGTTTATATTAGTTTTATTTTATTTATTTTTTACTTTACTTTACTTTACTTTACTTTATTTTATTTTATTTTATTTAGGTTTAATTTGAGCATTTTTAGCATTTCAAATTTCCAAAAGCAAACTATATAAATACATATTTCAAAATTAAGTATACATTTTTTATCTAATATCCTTTTTGTCACTTATGCTAGATTTAGTTTCAGTTTATTTCCCTTAAGCTCTTATTTGTGTTGTTTTTATCTATTTATTTTTAATTTTGAAAAAAAGAAGTACTAATTTTCTACCAGAACACTGTCAGTTGATAGTCCATACACTGATTTCACCAAGTAGGACATGTTCCTGGATTAACATCTTAACATTGATCCTGGAACAACATTCCAATCAGCCAATCAGAATTAAGGGAAACGTCTATTATTTATATTAAGTTTAAGCTTACGCTTAGGTTTATGCACTTCTACATGATTGTTATCCAACTATTATTTCCCTCTGATTTTGGGAGTAATTTACAGTTATGGTTGGGTTTAGGGGGAGGGAATAGGTACGGATTACATTTTTGAACAAAAATGATGTTCCAGGATCAACATAGATGTCAATCCAGGATCGCATCGTACTTGGCAAAATCATGACGTGCTTGTATTTACCCCTAAAGCACAACTAAGAAAATTCATGACACACAATATGGGTAAAACGCCTGTAAAATAAAAATCAATACAGAAAATTCCTTCATATTAGCGCAGTACACTGGGCTCTGTTTTTATGGGCTCTTGGATTGAAGGTTACGGCTGTATATGTTATCCATCTCTAAAGCATACATGTAACTGTACACTTCACCACAGGCTGCAGGTGCCTTAATGTGATTAAGACTAGCGGGAAGATCATCGCCTGCAGTGTGTGT
>CAIGQV010016298.1:6647292-6669253 GCA_903798115.1 Danio jaintianensis | reverse complement strand
TATCTATCTATCTATCTATCTATCTATCTATCTATCTATCTATCTATCTATCTACTCTATCTACTCTATCTACTCTATCTATTATCGATTTCGCTGTGTATCCATTTTTGTTTTCCATCCATCCATAGATTGATATACTTTTAATTTTTTAAGTAAATTATTTATATATTCATTTTTTTACATGTATTTTTACATTTAAAATCTAGTTTAATACCCCTGGACTAGCGGACTAGTAATTCTAACAAAATATTACAATAAATGATCACATGTTAACATACAGTATTTATTTATTAGAATTGTATTTAATGTAATATATTTGCATTGGTTAATAATTATGATTGATACAATTGATTTATTTTTTATTTTATAACAGTGTGTTTTTATATTGATAACATGTTTGATTCTTTATGTAATCTTATATTTATTATTTAAATTATCTATACAATAAATGATCACATTTTTACATTTACTGATTAAAATTGTATTTAATTTAATATATTTGCATTAGTTAATAATACATGAACTTAATGATACAAATGTATTTGCTTATTTAATAAAAGTGTGTTTTTATCTCCATAAAATGTTTGGCCATTTATTGTAATCTTAAATTTATAAATTAAATCATCTTTATTGATGTGCTGAAATGGGAGAATTACATCATGAATAACAAATTCATCACATATAGAAATATGTTTCTGTCACCCTGCTTCATTCTCATATATTACTTTATATATGTAATGCAAATATAAATTATTAACCTATTATTGCATTAATTCATTTTGAATATATTAATCTTTTTTCTACAGTAAATATTTACAGTACTGTACAGTTTTAATGCAGTTCTGAAGGCTAAAAGTGGGTGCAATCCAACGAGTACCTAATAAAGCGGGTAGTGGGTTTACATGAATACATAAATAATACCATAAAATAACCATCTGAACTATTTAAGTGTAAAAGTAAAAAGTTTCTTCATTTGCAATGCTGATCAATCAATCAATGCTGAAGGTCTCTAGGATTTGTGCATTTGGTTATATCACACCTAAAAGTAGAGCATACTGTACATTTGCATACACACACACACACACACACACACACAAACAGGCTCACGCAGCTCTGCTATAATCAGACAGCAACCCTCTGTGCCAATTATCCTCTATGTTGTATAATTTATCATAGAGCTGCTGGAGATACTTCTGATTGAGTTTGTGTGTGTGTGTCTTTCATGTTTATAACATTGCCGATTTAAGAAGGAATTCATGCAGGTTGATGCTGTAGCAAGTCTGGTTAGATAAAGACAAAGAATCACTAATAAATAATTATTATAACAAATACGCCATTGCTTCCATGGGGGGAAAAAATCTGTTTAATTTCTGATTTGTCTTTTCTTTGTGAGATTAAATGAAGTGCAAATCAAAGTCAGCACTGAATTTATTTACAGTTTTTGTGTAAGTATCTTTATTTTATAGTATCTTTTCAGGATTCAGGGAAAATAAGTATTGAACACGTCATGTTTTTTCCTGGGAATAATATTCCTAAAGGAGCTGTTGACATGGAATTGAACCAGATTTGGGTAAAAACACAAACAATACAAACATAAAAATTAAACAAAACAAGAAAATCTGAAAAATGGAGAAGTACAGAACTACTGAAATGTATTTAATACTTACTAATACTAATACTATAAGAGATTTGAAAGATACTGAGAGATTTCAGCTGCTGTCTGGGCTTTCACTGCATTTCTACACCTCCCTTTCTTCATGTGTTCAAAACTTTTCATGTAATTGTATTACACATAACTTCATTTATAAACTAATTAGATTTGGGTTTTCTTTGCATATATTGATTTCTTTGGTTGCTATCAACATCCGGTGAAAATTTCAAGTCAACAGCACCTTTAGAAATATGTTTCCTGAGAAAAATGGTGATGTGTTCAATACTTATTTTCCCTGCTATAGCTCAAAAACAGCAGATTAAAATATTTTAATAGTTTATTCTTCACTTTATACACTTACTTTATACACTTATGGTGCATTTGATGAGTCCTGGATAAATATAAGTTTATAAAAGGGGGGAAAAAACACTATTTTTAACGGTACTATTGCTTATAACCCGTTTTCATAATGATAATAATAAGAAATGTGTCATCAAACCACATTAAAAACACATACAAGGGGGATATAATCTGAGAGAGGTACAAAATCTTAGGAGGTTGAAAACAAGGACAACTTTAAAAAATGTGTGTATGTCTGTATGTGGTGTGAAATTATGGAACAGTCTGGAACAGATTCTCAACCAATGTCAGGATATTAATCAATTTAAAAAGTAGTATAAATATATATATATATTATTAAAGGAATATAATGATTAATAGAGTGATTGAAAAAGAACAAAATGAGAAACGTATGATGAAATTTCAATTAATGGCTGTTTGCAATACTATGTATTTTTTGGGTCTATGTTATAAAATGTAAATGTACAAATGGAATCAAACATATAATATGTCAAAGATGCCCAAAGGGTAAAATATGTCTCATGTAAAGCTCATGTATGTCTCATGTAAAAAGAAGAGATAAGTAAAAGAAGAAATAAGTTGAAGTAATAAACGATTGATGTGTGTGGTAATGGGGTGGGGAAAATAATAAGATTGCGCTTCATCCCGCTCCACTTCGAGCATGTTGAAATGTATTTTGCTTAAAGAATTCTTTTGTGTATGATTTTTCTGTTCGTAATAAATAAATAAAATAAAATCAATTCAAATAATTTCTGAAGAATGAAGAGTAGAGTAATGATGCTGTAAATTCAGCACTGAATTGCTGGGATAGATTGCATTTTAACAGTACAAAACAAAGATATTTTTCCATAATTTCTTTCATTTTTTTTCGGCTTAGTCCCTTTATTAATCTGGGGTCGCCACAGCGTAATGAACCGCCAATTTATCCAGCATATGTTTTATGCAGCGGATGCCCTTCCAGCTGCAACCTATCACTGGGAAACATCCATACACACTCATTCACACACATACACTACGGTCAATTTTAGCATACCCAATTCACCTGTACCGCATGTCTTTGGACTTGTGGGGGAAACCGGAGCACCCGGAGGAATCCCACGCGAACACGGGGAAAACATGCAAACTCCACACAGAAATGCCAACTGACCCAGCTGAGGCTCGAACCAGCGACCTTCTTGCTGTGAGGCGATCGTGCTACCCACTGCGCCACCATGACGCCCCATCAAATAATCTTACCAAACTCAAAGCTTTTTTAGCAGAAGTGCACACAACACTGAGACGTCAAACTAAAGCTTCTTCCTTAGAAAACTCACCCAGCCACCGATATCTAATGCTTGTTTTCCCCCATCCGCTTCTCTTAGAGAGTATTACTGTTTCCATGTTTCTATTTTCTCTTCACATCAGTCTATCCATTTTTTTTCTTTCTCTTTACTTCTCCCGACCATAAATGAAAAAAATGTTCGTGCTGCAATAGATTTCAGCTGACGGTGCAGCTCGGTGTCGGTGTGTAGACTGCGAATAAATTTCAAGCGTACAACTGGAACTGCCCAATCATCAACAAATAATTCTGCTTATGATTTGACAACAGCGATGTACCTGAGGACCGTGTCTTACCTGGCAGGTTGCAGCCCAATACTTCCATTCTCATTCCGATGCCTGCCGGAGACCAGCGCTCCGGATAGATGCGGATAAACTGAGCTGGCAGCTCCTCAAACCGACGCAGTTCTGGGGTGTCGTAGTTTGTGTTCCCCTCAAAAAGCTGCAGGGAAATAGAGGTTAGGGAATTTAGACGTCTGAACAGGTATCATAAGTATAGCTATCCTCTAAGGGTAGATATGCCTAGTGTCCCATTTTTAAATGATTCCCTACTGGAATAGTTAAAAGCATGGTTGGAAATGAATGTGGCAGAAATTACACTGAAATGTCCCAAATTCAAAAATTCAATACAACACAATTAAACTAAACTGTCATAGTTGTCAGAATTAAAGAGAAATTAATATGAAAATAATAATAACTGGACTAACTGATTCAAATGATCCAGTTAGAGCGAGTGTCCAGTAAATGATTCACATAGATTATCAACTGATTCAAAATGACTAATTTCAGCAGTTCTGAATAGGACTTTGAACCAATAAAATATATTCTTTTTTAAATAAAAAAAAATGTAAAAGTTATTACATTTAAATGTATATTTTTTTAAATGTAATTTAAAATATGTATTAATTATATATATATACACTACCGGTCAAAAGTTTGGGGTCAATTTCTTTTGTTAAAGAAAATTATTCTGTTCATCAAGGCAGCATTTATTAAATGTAAAAAATGTTAAATTGTTAAATATTTATTAAAATTTTAAATAACTGCTTTCTTATTGAATGTAGTTTCAAATAAAATTATTACTCCAGTCATTATTGCTTTTATTACTATTACCATCACCCTGCGACATGATTATCACTAATCCCAATATCCCAATTATCCCATATTTTTTTCAATAACTAATTCATCAATTTAATAGAATTAAGTCAGTTAAGTCATTAATCATTTCTTTAATTTAGGAGACAATAACGTTATTGCCTTTGCACTTTTTAAATTACAACATTCCCAAAAAGCTACACTACATATATACTTCATGAAAGATAATATTAAACAATAAAAAGCATTATAGGGACACTTTAAGATTATGCATTGGACAGATGAAATACCTTGGGCATGCTAGTCTTGCTATCTATCACAAAGTTCCAGTCTTTCCCGTTCAGGCTGTGTGCGAGGCGGTACTTCCGTACGAAAGCCCGGTTCTCTGAGCTGGTTCCTCCATCTACACTCCGCGCTCCTTGAGTTATCACTCCACGCACCGTCCGAGGTGTCCCGAGGTCCACCTGGAGCCACTCTTCTCCAGCTATTGGCTGAGCAGGACTGGGAAACCATCCTGATCGGCTGGCCACCAGACGAGCCGCTCCAGGGGTCCAGTGGAGGTCCCGCATTGAGGAGGCTGAGATCTGGGAGTCCGGGAGGAGTCCTGACAACATTCCCTGGAGCTCTGAACAAGGAGCATCTAAGGAGACAAAAGACAATGAGCCTTCAAATGATGAACAGTTTCACAATGTATCTAAAATGTGTCTAAATAGGTGCTGCAATTACATGAACTTAATTACAATGTAAACCTACACTCTAAAAACATCCAGGTTGCCTTAAATTTTTAAGCTGAATCAAATTAACCATTGTCCATTGAACTTATATTATGTTAAACTGACTTAAAACAGCTTGTGTAACCTATAAAATTAAGTTTGAACGTGATTAACTTTATTGATTAAAGTGATTAAAGTTTAATAAGTTACAATGACCTAAAAACATAAGCTGTCAGGACTAATTGATGGTAGAGAGGCGCTTGTAAGATGAGCGGATGTCCATTGGCTTATCAAAGATTATGATAACTGGCTTTTTACTAGAGTTATCAGCTCCAGGAGGGCCATTGGTATTGGCATCATATAATTTTTTACAGTGTACTTTATAACTGCTAAATCTATGTTTTATATGTTTTAAAGGGTAGTTTGAATGGAGTTCGGACATATTACATTATACATTATGAACTAGCAGTTGAATATTATATATTAGGGGTGCATTTGATAATGGACACTGCCATTGGTTTCACTGTAAATCTGAGGTTAAAAAAGAAAGATTACCCCTGTAAGGTTGACTATATCATATTTTGATATTGATCAACATGACAAAACAACAACAAAAACAAATTTTTTATAATTTATAAATATTTTGTAATGTTTCAAAATAAACATAAGAATAAATTTCAGATTATTTCAAGATAAATACTTGAGGTTTACTTAAAGGTGACATATACTGCATTGGTTTAATAAGTTAAATTGTTCTCTAATATCTACATAGTATGGTTATGGCTTTGGTAAGTTCAAAAAAATCTGCAGAAAAGGTTTTATAAGCTAATTCATTACTCCATAAAATACCCATAGAATCAGAAGGTCTGTGATTGACCACATATGGTTTGTATCGTGAATATTAATGAGCTCCGCTCTGACGTGCCGCTCTGAGGCTCACAGTATGTCTATTTCCATACACTGATATTTTATTATTCTACTATGCCTTGAAATACCCAGATTTTCATTATAGGGCACCTTTAAATATACATATTATGCATATATATATATATATATGCAATATATGCATATTTCTAGAACAAAAAAAATCATGTAGTAAGAAATATTAGATTTTGTTTTTCATACAGTTTTCTTTTTTATGCATTGCAGTATATGATATTCACATTGATCATATAATCATTTACATTCATGC
The DNA here is from genome assembly GCA_903798115.1 of Danio jaintianensis. Lineage (NCBI taxonomy): Eukaryota > Metazoa > Chordata > Actinopteri > Cypriniformes > Danionidae > Danio > Danio jaintianensis. The sequence goes on along the minus strand of CAIGQV010016298.1, from coordinate 6,662,925 downwards.
ATTTGACAGATGCGGTTATCCAAAGTGACCTCAATTGCATTGAAGTTCTTGCTCAAACCCACAACCCTGGCATTGTTATCATCATGTTCTCTATAAAACACATTTGCAAACATTTTAAAAGTATTTTATTTAAAGGTTCAACTAACTTGTTCATTGCTTTCAAACCTGGCATTGCTGCTTTACAGCTAAATGCACACAAACATAATATAATAGGGGAACATCTAGTGATTTTTTTCCCCCATGAGAGTTATCATATAAAGATGTATCACATGATGGTATAATGAAAAGAAATGATGCGAGAATAAACATTCACCTGTAATCTGGCAGCCATAAAGCTCAAAGCGCAGTGCAATGCCATTATTCCACGTCAGTGGTCGAATACGGACAAAGCGGGCCAGAACAGGCTGAGGGATACGATTCAAAACCACCTCAGACGGGTCAGTGTTGGCATGGAAAATCTGCAAAAGAAAGAAAACACACAGCACTGATTACTTTTGGGAAACTATTTATTGAAACCTCTTTTATTCACAAGAACAAATTCTTCTTTAGGAACGCACTGAGAACTCATTAGTAATGCTTCCTAATGCATGCGTCATACTGTACTCAAATATAACCTGTATTAAATTGTGCCACTTGTTTGTGCTCTGAACATAAATGAAATGTCAAGCTATGAGGAAAGATGATCTTTTTTTTACCCCTGCAGATGACAAAATCATAGACATATATTAAAGTAGGGTGCCAAGCCATAAGCGTATCCTGCAACTACAACACCCTAGCAACATCTTAACAACCAGTAGTTGCTTAGCAACTCTCCTCAGAAAATGTGACTTTTTTTCGTTTGGAAAAACAGGCTTTAAAACACATTGCAAATTAAAGGTGGGGACTTTAAAAAATGCTGAGATAAACCTCACTCTCTAGTTCAAATACCTTAGAACCACAAGAGATCCTACAGTTTCTCTGTAAAGCGTGATAAGAGCCAGATTAAACTGAACACCAGTGAAAAATCACCATAGATAAGAGAGGAACTTCCCATGCAATGTCGAATGGTTGTCAGATAACTGAAATGTGAACCCACGAGACACCAAAATGAGGGAAAAAACAAGACATGCGTGTGAATAAGGTTACATAATGGTATTAAGGTTTAAGAAGAAATATGACTTGAGAATCAAAGAAGAGAATCAAAGAATTAAGAATCAAATATGGCTTGATTCATTTGATCTTTTCTGACAGTTTTGTTGATACACATGCCACATGAATATGTATTCAATATGACAATTTTTAATGAAGCATAGCATTATGAAATGAAAGTCAAGCAGTGATTTTTCAATTTTTTCTAATAACCGACAACATGTTTGAGAGTGAAAGTCAAACAAAGCAAAATAAAAGTAAAATCAGCTGTCGTGCTTTTCTGTGCAACACACATTGACAGCATTTCTGAATGAACCAGTGTTTAAATTGAAGTGTTGATCATTTTTTCATCGCTTGTTTTACTTCTGCATACTAGAATGCTTTCAAAGAATCAGATGAATCAAATGATTCAATGACAAAGATGGTCCCTTTTTTGTTGCTGAACAAACATTCCTGAATGAATCAATGTTTTTGAATGAATCAGTTAAATGAATGACTTAGTGAATCAGTCAGAACTGAACAGTCGTGACTAGTTGTGTTTTTATTCATGAATGAATCGCTATTTTGCAAAAACAGGTATTTACATTTATGAAGATCTTGTTTTCTGAATAAATGATTCAAAGACCCACTCAGATTTTCAGCTTAAAATAAAACATTCAACTATTTTTGACTGTATGAGATAAATGAATTATGATTCGTTTAATCAGTTATTTAAGGGAAAATTAGCTGTTAATTTGCTCATTCTTTTGGCCACTCAAAGTGTAGGTGACATTTCATATTAAATAGATAATTGCGTATGATGTTTTGTTAAACCTCTTGCTGGTTTATAAGATGCAAGTCAACATAACTCTGTGAATAAACCAAAAAATCTGGTAATGCAAAATGAATACCTCTGACCTCCTGATGATATATTGAGGAATTACAAAGGGAAAATGGTCGGTTTGTGGATTTTGGATGGCCTGAGGGTGAGTAAACTACCAGCAAGCTTTCTGTAATATGTTTTGTTTAAGAATGACTCATGAACTGTTTTTGTAAACGATTCAGTGATGAACTCATAAACAGACTCACTTGTCAAAGCGAGTGAATTACATTTATATAAATCTATTAGAATGAAATAAAAACCCACGTGAGATTAGAACATACGGCTGTTAAAATGGTTGAAAATGCATGACCCCAAACACACATCCACACATTTCTCCATCCATGTGGGAGGCTGAGCGGTGGATGTGTCTTAACCAACCGAAAACATTCCTCACCTGAGATCAAGTGTAACAGAGGCCAAGAAGGGCTGTAAGGGCTTTCAAAAGTGAACACACACGCAAGTATCCCAGCTCACTTACAAATCCAAAACTATGACCGACATCAGTGAGGCAGAGAATCAGGCTGATTAAGTCAAGTGGCACTGGAAAAAGTAGTGGATTAGACAAAGACAAACAAAGAACCCATTGAGCTCATTTTCACCACCGTTAAATTTTCCTCTTCCTCAAGGTCTAAACCTCATTTATCCCCATTGTTCGTCTCAACTCCTCCATCCAATGACCACACGTTCTCCATGTGGAGAAACAGGAAAAGAAGAGACAAAACAAAAATCGTGGAAGAAGATAAAATTATAGATACCAGGAGAATTTAAAAATATATATGATAAGATTGGACAATGGGCGGCATGGTGGCTCAGTGGTCAGCACTGTGGCCTCACAGCGAGAAAGTCACTGGTTCGAGTGCCATTTCTGTGTGGAGTTTGCATGCTCTTCCTGTGTTCGCGTGGGTTTTCTTTGGGTGCTCTGGTTTCACCACAGTCCAAAGACATGTGCTATAAGTGAATTGGACTAAATTGGCCATAGTGTATGAGGGTGCATGTGTGTGTGTATGTGAGAGTGTGTGAATGTTTCCCAGTACTGGGTTGCGGCTGGAAGGGCATCCGCTGTGTAAAACATATGCTGGAATAGTTGGCGGTTCATTCTGCTGTGGCGACCCCTAATAATAATAATAATAATAATAATAATAATTCCTTACATTTATATAGCGCTTTTCTGGACACTCAAAGCACTTTACACATTGGGGGAATCTCCTCATCCACCACCAGTGTGCAGCATCCACCTGCATGACACGACGGCAGCCATATTGCGCCAGATCGCACGCCACACACCACACACCAGCGGACTGGTGGAGAGGAGACAGAGTGATGAAGCCAATTATGACATGGGGATGGTTAGGAGGCCATGATGGACAGAGGCCGCAATGGGCAAATTGGGCCAGGATGCCGGGGTTAAACCCCTACTTTTTTTTTTAATTTTAACAACCACAGAGAGTCAGGATCTCGGTTTAACGTCTCATCCAAAAGACAGCGCTCACTGACCAGTATAGAGTCCCCTTCACTATACTGGGGCATTAGGACCCACACAGACCACAGGTTGAGCGCCCCCTGCTGGCCTCACTAATACCACTTCTGGCAGCAAACCTAGCTTTCCCATGTGGTCTCCCATCCAGGTACTGACTGGGCGCAGTCCTGCTTAGCTTCAGTGGGCGACCATGTGAGAGTTGCAGAGAGCTAGCTGCTGGTTTCACCACATACACACACACCCTTGATAAATAAGGGACTAAGCCGAAGGAAAATGAATGAATGATAATTGGACAATTTATTTGACAGTTTCTACTGTACTTTTAACAGTTAAAATCTGGAAAACCACAGCTACCCTTTTTTAACAGTAAATTTTACAGATTTTTTTTATAGTGTAGATTTCACTAATAATTTTACAAACGATTATAAATTTCAACAGTTGTCATTTGCAGCTGACATGCATAGAGGGGTTTGCGTCTTTAATAAACTATGACAGTTTGCGATCATTGAAAAGTAAGAATGATTAATAAATCCATATGAAACAGTTGGGCTCAGACGCGCTTTGCACTCACACTACAAGCATACCACGCTAAAGCCCAACCGAACCGCGCTCTGGCACACCTATTCCAACCGGCCAGTGCCAGCCAACTGAACCACGCCTGGGCCCGATTCGGAGCACTCACGTTTTGACATCACGGTACAGGATAGTAATCGATTTTGACTTTTTTTTTTTATGCCAACGTTAGATTTTTGACTTTTTTTATATAATTTTGACATCAAAGGTGCCCATTGAAAAATAATTTTTGTACATTTGTGACAAATTTGTGTTGATCATTGATTAATGGCATCAATTTATACTGCCCTCTTTCCTCAAGGTCTAAACCTCATTCATCCCCATTGTTCGCCTCATCTCCTCCATCCAGTGGTCACAAGTCACGTCACAGCAAGAGTTAAGGTCTCTAGGCAGAGTAATCCATATGGAAGAATCCCTTTTCTGGGCTGCACGCTCAAGGCTACACATGCTTTATCAACCCAGTGTGAGTGTGTGTTTATTCCCAGTCGGGGAATTGGACACACTCACAGAGGAACACACTCATAATGCTTCAATGATGCAGTGACGGAAGGCTAGAGATGTGGGGGAAGGTTTTCTCGAACCTCTTTTTTTTTAAATGCTGATCTCGAGCATGTTGTGTCTGCTGAAGCCAGTCAGACAGACAGCGACTAGACGGATGACCCCTTTACAGACGCCACAATAAGACGCACTCAGCCGTCCAACTCTGTGGCAAAGAATTGTGGCAGTTCACAGATAACGATGGAGGAGAAGACAGAGGTTAAATGGGAGAGAGGATAACAGACTAATCAACGAGACTGAACATATCATAGACACTGGGAGAAATGACAATATATGAGGGCAAAAAAATGAACAAGCTTATAGTCTGTCTATAAATGGAATATTTATTTTGACAGGAACACAAGGCTGACGGGGATGGAAGTATAGTTCTTTCATTGGGCTCTGTGTAAAATGTTGATATCAGCACATTTATTTAAAAATGGTATTGAACTTACTTGGAAAAAAGTTTCACTCGAAATTTGCTAGTACATTTTATAAATAATTATGAAATGTAATAAAAAAATACATATATTATATTATATATTATATTTCTATATTATAAATATATTATATTTATATATTTTATATATATCTTACTTATTTATTTACTTATTTACTTATATATACATATATATATTTTTAAGCATTTATTAAATATTAAATATATTGATTTAATTATAAATAAAATTTAAATAAAAATAAAAATAAAAATAATTAAATTAAATTAAATTAAAAATAATAAAATTAAATTAAATAATCTTGAATAAAATTAAATTAAATATAATAAAAATAAATAAATAAATAAATATATATATATATATATATATATATATATATAATTATTTATTAAATCCTAAATATATTTATATAATTATAAATATATAATCGATATATTTATATTATATTTAATAATGTAATATTTATATTTATAACATAAATATGTCATAAATATAAATAATACAATAATAAATGAAATAAAATATTTAAAACAAATTAAATTATTTTAATCAAATAATCTTGAATAAAATTAAATAAAATTAAATAAAAAAATTATAAAATTAAATTAAATTAAAATTAAATTAAAATAAATTGAATAAGCTAGGCTGTAAAAAAGTAAATGAGTAAAAAGTAAAAGTAATTTTTCATTTATATATATATATATACATATGCATGATTTGCAATATGGGACTTTGATCTCTGCTCTGACAACTTTTGATGTTGACACTAATAAATCGATACTTACCAAGCAACTGTTTTTTTTTGTTTGTTTTTTTTACAGTGTACAATTCCAAGATAGTCTGACATAATAAACAAACTATACTACCATTCAATCTTGTTTTGTTCAGATCTACATACAACAGAACATTAGACTTCAGTAAAGGTGCAGATCAAACACAAGCTTCAAAGAAAAAAAAAACTGGTACAGTTAAAACGCATTCACAGAAGGTCAGATCAGAGGTCAGTTTGCTTACGGTTAATGCATTAACATTTTTTTTTCACCTATTAGGATCAAAGTTTCCATCGGTGGTTGAGCGGTGACCTTTGACCCCTGTCAATAAGCCTAGTTACACAGAGGTTAATTAAGAGCATAAAGAAGTCTGATCTTGACCATGACATCATGAATAATGACTGCTTCCTGTATCAGTTGAAGACTTTTTTTTTGCTGTGTTGATAAAGGGAGAACGTTCCTTTAGGCTTTTAGAAATAACAAGCATACCGATAGCTCAAAGCTTAAAGTTGTGATTTATTTTCTGAGAAAAGGTGGTTCAGTTTAACTCATTTAATCCCATTGGTCAAATGTCAAAAGAAATTTTGACAAAGTGACATGACAAAGTAGCAAATTTTGAAATTTGTTTGTTTCATGTATTTGTTTAATCAGTATTCATCAGTGTTGTATGAGAGGATTTACAACCATAGAATGTTTATTCATTCATTTTCCTTCAGCTTAGTCCCTTTATTTATCAGGGGTCGCCACAGTGGAATGAACCGCCAACTTATCCAGCATATGTTTTACACAGCGGATGCCCACCCAGCTGCAACCCAGTACTGGGAAACACCCATACACACTCACATGCACACATATACACTACGACCAATTTTAGTTTATTCAATTCACCTATAGCGCATGTCTTTGGACTGTGGGGGAAACCGGAGCACCCGGAGGAAACCCATGGCAACACGGGGAGAACATGCAAACTCCACAAAGGAATGCCAACTGGCCCAGCCGGGACTTGAAGCAGCGACCTTCTTGCTGTGAGGCGACAATGCTAACCACTGAGCCACCCTGTCGCACCATAGAATGTTATTAAACTCAATTTAAAATGCATTTTGATAACTGCAGATATATTTTAATTATGTAAACACATTTTTAAAAAAACAATAATAAAAAAGTAAGATTATTTCAAGGTGTTACTAATGAAAAATGATATATATTTTTGTCTGAAAAAATTCACAGATAGTCAGTAAATGCTTTTACTAACCCAGCTTAAAAACATGTTTCATACCGAAATGAAAGGAACTACCTATAGAGCTATAAGTCTTTAAACCTTTAAGCTTTTCAGTGTGGTAAACAAGATCCAAATCTGCCTGCCAACAGTAGAGTTGGTGGCGGGACGGTCCGCCCATCCAGCTGAAGTAGAGCACTAGCTAGGGTAACTAAATAATTAAAGCTGCCATGTTGTGTGTCTACAAGTGATAGATCATGAAATTATAAAGAGGCTTTGGGCTGTCCCTTCAGTGCTGGAGGTGAAGGGTCCGTCTTTACCCCTGGGTCGCTCAGAACAGACGTCCCATGCAGACTGCGGGAGGACAAAAGGTCTGGAGGTGTTTAAGTATTGATGGACGTCGTGAAAGAGCACGAAGAGCCAAAGAAAGTTGAGGAAACAACAAAATGGGTCTTTTGCTGTGAAATAGACAACCTCTGATGGATGACGGTCCATTTTATGAGGTATCTGATGTGGACAAAATGTTTTTTGAGTAATTATCAGGCTCTATTAGCATGTTCGATTTTTTTATGGAAAGAAAAAAAGAAAAAATAATACCTTTAATAAATACATTTCATTAATATTTAATGTATATTAATTCATGGATGAATAATTCATTCAGATTTCCTTTTTTTCCTGAATGTCTTTAGACTTAAATTATTTACCTTGAGCACCTTGGAGTGCTGATGATTTTAATACATAAAAAGTATATATATAGGTGGCACGGTGGCTCAGTTGTAAGCACTGTTGCCTCACAGCAAGAAGGTCACTGGTTCAAGTCCCAGCTGGGCCAGTTGGCATTTCTGTGTGGAGTTTGCATGTTCTCCCCGTGTTGGAGTGGGTTTCCTCTGGGTACTCCGGTTTCCCCCACAGTCCAAAGACATGTGCTTTAGGTGAATTGAATAAACTATGGCCATAGCGTATGAGGGTGTGTGAATGTGTGAGTGTGTATGGGTGTTTCCCAGTACTGGGTTGTGGCTGGAATGGCATCCACTGCGTAAAACATATGCTGGAATAGTTGGCGGTTCATTCCGCTGTGGCGACCCCTGATAAATAAGGGACTAAGCAGAAGGAAAATTAATGAATGAATAAAGTATATATATTAAGTATAGTTAAAATAGTTGAAATAGTTGGTCAAAATTATTATTTATATTTTAACACATTTTAATTATATTTATAATAATTTCAGTGTTGTTTAATGACAGTTTTTAATGATAGATTTTTCTAAATAAAATTAAAAAAATAAAACAAAAATTAAATTAAATTAAATTAAATTAAATAGTAATAATAAAATAATAATAATAATAATAAATATATATATAAAATAAAATTAAAAATATATATAAAAAAAATAATAAAATCAAATCAAATATAAAATATAAAATACAAAAATATTATAAAATGAAATGAATAAAATAAAATAAAATATCATTAAATTAAATTAAATTGTATAATAGTAATATAATATAATGGTAAATTTACAGTCAAACAAATAATGAAAATAAATAAAGAATAATAATATAAAAAAAACAATATAGCATTACAAATCAATTTTATGAGCATACATGTGGTATTTTTATGGTATTTTGTGTATATTTTTATGGTATATAAAAAAAAGAACATTCAGACCAGATAAGACCAGAGTCAAGTGTTATATTTACTAGATCAACCAGCTGAACCAGTACCAAACCAGTACTGACCAGTATAACCTCTAAAATGACAATTCCTTTCTTCAAAATCTTTCTCGTAATCAAATCTTTGTTTTTGTTTTTTCTCTTTGTCCACCTGTTTTCCCTCTCTCTTCTCCAGATGAAGATGTTGACAGTAAAAGCTGGTTCCGCTTGTCGGATCACCAGCCTTAAGCATCATCCTGAAGAGCAGAAAAACAGACAGTGTGTGCATGTGTGTGTGTGCATGTGTGTGTGTGTGTGTGTGTGGTTGTGTGAATGAACACTGAAGTGCTCTCACTAGTGAACAACCTCTACTCCCCCTCCAGTGAGCTTTCTCTCAGTGGGGGAAAGAAATGACAAGACATTTGGACTCGTCTTTCTCCTTTTTCTCTTTGTGTTTCTCCTTCCATCCTTTTTAACTCTCCCAGTCGTCAGCTTTCTGTCACGGGCGGCACACGCACAGGCTAAATGGCTTTATATGCTATATTCATCATGTTTCAAGTGAGTGTGTGACAGATTTATTACTTGCTCTCCATGAGGGATTTATAGGAATTTCAATAATAAATGGGATATGTTGCCATTTTTTCAAGCATGTGGGAGCCTTTTTGCTATTTAGGGAGAGCAAATGTGTTTATGCAATAATACTGAGTGGAAGATCAAATTTTCATGATGTTTTTGCAATAAGTTTACTGGATACTATATATAAAATTTGGGAAAAAAGTGAATGTTTGGGAGATTTTCATGCTCAGAATTGAGAGCCATAAGAGCAAACAATAACTAGTCAATTATAAATGAACAAAATTAAGTCATATGATGTGCGAGAAGTCATTTCAAGTATATGTTACAATAGGGAAGAAAAGGTGGACACATTTACATGTTGACTTCCATTTAATCTTGATTTTTAGATTTTATCCTTTGAAGAATATTTTAGAAAATGAAATCAGTGAATCGTTTGAACTGTCTAAGCAAATCAGTTAAAGATAATGCAATACAGCCCTCATAATTAATTTGAATATTGTTATATATACTAATACTTACTCATTATCACGATCACTAGTGATCTAGCCTGTGCTGCTGCTAGATCGCTGGAGAACTACACATCTGCCAGTCTAATGAACTACAACTCCCATCATGCACCTCACACACACCAGTTCCTGATTTCCTCTGATTACACACACACAAATGGAACCTCCTGATGGACTGATTACCAGGACTATAAACACAGCACACACAAACACTTCTGGGCTTAGTGTTGTTTTCCATAAGCATTACAAAGCGTTATTCCTGGTATTGTCCTTCTGTGTTTTGATTCTTGTCTGGTTTATCGTTGATGTTGCTTTGCCGCCTGAACTGACCATTCGCCTGTTTTTGACTATGATCTGGGATTTCCTGTATGCTTCTGTTTGTCCCTGTTTTGACCGTTGCCTGCCTGATTAATTTGTTTAACAAACTGCATGTGGATCCTCACGTCCATTGTACCCTGACTCTATGTTACACTCATATTAGTTGTACAAAACGTTTTTGTATTCCTATAAAAATATAAATACCTACAAACATACAAATCAGTACATCTAAATTATAATAAAAGAAATCTAAACTTAAATTTCCACCTATTTGAATTATATTTGTGTTATATATTGATGCATAAAATACATTGACTGATGTTAGATATTGATGCATGAAACGAATTTAGATTTTAAACAATTGCTTTAAAAATTTGATTAATGATCAATTTATTGTAAAAAAAATAATAAATTAAGTTGAAAGTTGTCTAAATCAATCAATCAATCAATCAATCAATCAATCAATCAATCAATCAATCAATCAATCAATAAATATATTAGTAGTAGTAGTATAAATTATTATTAGTAGTTTTATTATTTTATGTATCTTTTCTTTTCATGTTCTGAATAATTAATAATATAACTTGTAAAGGTAACACAGGTAGTTTAAGTACCAATTCCTATTATTAACTACAGCCTTATTACCAACCTATTAATAAAATATTGGCTGATTATTAGTATTTATTAAGTATATTTATAAAAAAAATACCTAAACCCAACTACGACCTTACTAACTATTAATAAGCAGCAATTTAGTCGTTTATTGTGCTAAAAATTGTGATTAATGGTTTGTAAATGGCGAGAACTGTACCTTAAAATAAAGTGTGACTCATGTTAATAATAATGATATTTTGTAAGCGGGTCACTAAACTGTTTAACACTTTGCATCCCAAAAGCTATAATGAAAGTGCCCTGACAGCAGGATTTGGTCCGGGTCTGTAATCCCAGTCCAATCTGAACATCAATACTACTTTCATGTGCCACGTCTTCCCAAACAGCAGACTAATCTTTTAATCAAAAGCAGATCCACTAAAAAGACGAGAGAAAGGTTAATCCTAGCACTTTTACTACATGCCATCCCTTGGTGTAACGTAGAGTTAAAAGGCATAAGCATCTTTGCGCGGTTCTGATTAAACTGTGTCCGACACGGTTATAGTGGGATTAGTTGTCACGAAACGAGAAAGACGAACTTTCAAGTAGCGGACAGCGTCAAAACAAGCAGAGATTAGCATGTCATTGGGCAGGAGCGACGGCTAAATGAAGCGACGCTGGCTGATTGATGCTTTAATTACTAGTTAACCAAACATAAGCGTTTCTGTCTGATTGGCTCAGTTGTGTCCTCATCAAAATTTGACTTTGCCACAATAATCTTCACAAGCCTAAATGCTCCCTTTCCTGCTTAAATGGCATTTGATGGAGGTTTTCCAAAGCTCTGTGACTGAATTGTGTAAAAACCTGCTTTTATAATTAGGGGGCGTGTCCAGGATTTCCTAATTTGAATGGCAAAGAAGAATTTGGCTAAATGAGTCTGGCTGTTTTTATATATATATATATATATATATATATATATATATATATATACCGGCCACTTTATTAGGTACACCTGTCCAACTACTCATTAACGCAAATTTCTAATCAGCCAATCACATGGCAGCAACTCAATGCATTTAGGCATGTAGACATGGTCAAGACGATCTGCTGCAGTTCAAACCGAGCATCAGGATGGGGAAGAAAGGTGATTTAAGTGACTTTGAACGTGGCATGGTTGTTGGTGGCAGACGGGCTGCTCTGAGTATTTCAGAAACTGCTGATCTACTGGGATTTTCACACACAACCATCTCTAACCAGCAGGATAACGTGCCATATCATAAAGCGCAAATCATCTCAGACTGGTTTCTTGAACATGACAATGAGTTCACTGAACTCAAATGGCCTTCACAGTCACCAGATCTCAATCCAATAGAGCACCTTTGGGATGTGGTGGAACGAGAGATTCGCATCATGGATGTGCAGCCAACAAATCTGCAGCAACTGTGTGATGCTAACATGTCAATATGGACCAAAATCTCTGAGGAATATTTCCAGCACCTTGTTGAATCTATGCCACGAAGGATTAAGGCAGTTCTGAAGGCAAACGGGTGTCTAACCCGGTACTAGTAAGGTGTACCTAATAAAGTGGCCGACGAGTCTTATTTGTTTTATTTCAGCTAGAATAAAAGCAGTTAAAAAAAACATTTTAAGGTCAATATTATTAACCCCCTTAAACAATATGTTTTTCGATTGTCTACAGAACAAACAATCATTATACTATGACTTACATAATTACCCTAACTAGCCTAATTAACCTAAGCCTTTAAATTGCACTTTAAGCTGAATACTAGTGTCTTGAAAAATATCTAGTAAAATATTATGTACTGTTAATTAGTACATAATACTGAAATCACTTATTAGAAATTAGTTAAAACTATTATGTTTAGAAATGTGTTGAAAAAATCTTCTTCAACTGTATTTCTAAGATCTACGCTTCAATAGAAAATAGTTTTTCAGGCCATTTTTGAAGTTACGCCTATGTTGAGGATTTGAAGCACAGTGTTTTTGGTCCTCAGAGGGTCACATTCATGAGATCCTCTGAATTGTGGCAGTGCATGAGCAGGTCTGAGCGTGTCCTGCTCTGGTCCAGGTGTGACGGGTCACGCAGGTGTGTTTACGGCATTAGGAGCGGACACAGACAGATAAGGCTGTAAAAGAGCCTCATTGTTCGTCACCTTAAGATAACCATCTCTCAATCTGTTCCCATGTCACTTTCTCTGTTCAGACCAGCAACGCTCACCTTTTACTAGAATTGCTGCTTCCTCCAGATGCTAAACCACCTTCTATTACAGTTTATATGCAGTCAGATTTGAAGATCAATTGGGTATTTTCATTTTATGATGAATTTCAGTTAACAAAACAAAACATACACATTTATGAATTATATATTTACTAAGTTTAATTAATTTTACATAACTTTTTATTAAGTGTCTGTGTCCTGGCTTTTAGTTTTCTAATAAATAAATAAAATAAATGAATGAATTAATTAATTAATTAATTAATTAATTAATTAATTAATTAATAATAATAATAATAATAATAATAATAATAATAATTATTATTATTAGTATTAAATAAAATAATAATCATTAAATAAATAATAATAATACTTATTATTATTATTTTTTTTATATATTATTATTATTATTATTATTATTTTTTTTTTTTTTTAATAAATATTTATTGCTTTTATATTTTAAAATAACTTTTTGTATTACAGCCATCTATTTTTACTTGTCATTAATTTAGTAATACCAAAATATCACAAGTAGGCCTACAATTCAATTTGATTAAATTAGCAATATTTTGTATTCCAAAAATATTTTTTATTCACTAGTTTATTTTTAAAAATATGAATCTAATTAATATATTATTATAATAATATTAATATATTATATATATTACTGATAAAGGTAAATCTGTAATTCATGGCAAATATTAAAAGACAAGTAAACATCGTGAGTAAAATAGTGAATATACAATTAACATTTTATAATTTTATAATTGAATTGTAATAATTTAAATAAATATTTTAAATAAAAAATAATTACATTTTTATAATTTAATTAAATTTTAATAATACACAGCAAAAATCTTAACCTATTTTTTCTAAATAAATGTTCTTACAAATGTCTTACAATGTCTAATAAGATTAAGCTGTCCACAGATACTGCACCTCAGGCTTTGTTTCTACAAATGAACTATTATTTTGTTGTTGTTGTTGTTGTGGTGGAGGTGTTTTTTAATCCAGCTGTAAACAAAAAAAAACAAAAAAACAAAAGCATTGCGTGGTTCTTACCTTGTGGTTTTTGCCATGCCGATAAAACATCCAGTCTTCTCCGTTAGTGCTGACTTCCAGCTTGAAGGTTGTGACATAGTAGGACTTCTGGGTCTCTTTGGAAATGGCTCCTTGAGTAGCGATGCCGGTCAGAACCTTGAGGAACTGAAGATCCACCTGGGAAAGCAGGAAGATGATTGATGAAAGTGGGAAACAGGGAGCAATAAAACCCAACTGATCGCACCAAATTTAGTTCCCTTTCGACAGACGATCAATGAGGATTTCTGTTATGAGTAATGAGGAGTTCCTCTGCAGTTTATAAATCTATTTTGAAAAATGTATATGGAGAACAAGTTCATTCTTCCCAGTGAAGCCATATGTGTGGCGAGATAAATACAGGGGTTTATTTAAAAACAATAAACCCCTCAACAGGGATTTTATTATTATTATTATTATTATTATTATTATTATTGTTATTATTATTATTATTAATTTACTAGTTAGTTTTATTTTATTTAAATTTTTATTAATATATTAATTAATGGGCCTCACGGTGGCGCAGTGGGTAGCACAATCGCCTCACAGCAAGAAGGTCGCTGGTTCGAGCCTCGGCTGAGTCAGTTGGCATTTCTGTGTGGAGTTTGCATGTTCTCCCCGTGTTGGCGTGGGTTTCCTCCAGGTGCTCCGGTTTCCCCCACAAGTCCAAAGACATGCGGTATAGGTGAATTGGGTAAGCTAAATTGTCAGTAATGTATGAGTGTAAATGGGTGAGTATGGATGTTTCCCAGTGATGGGTTGTGGCTGGAAGGGCATCCGCTACGTAAAACATATGCTGGATAAGTTGGCGGTTCATTCCGCTGTGGCGACCCCAGATTAATAAAGGGACTAAGCCGAAAAGAAAATGAATGAATGAATGATATTAATTAATTGCTTTTATTGTTATTGTTGTTGTTATTGTTATTATTATTGTTATTATTACTTTATTAATTAGTTTTATTTTATTTCACTTTTTAATTAACTAATTCATTAAATTTCTATAATAATAAAAATAATAATAAAAATAATAATATGTAATATTATCGTTGTTGTTGTTGTTGTTGATTTTATTATTGTTATTATTATTATTAATTTATTTTATTAATTTTTTATTAAGGAATTCATTTATATAATAATAATAATAATAATAATAATAATAATAATAATAATAATAATAATAATAATATTTTATTATTTTATTTAGTTTTATTTACTTATTTATTTTTACACAAATAATTTTATTTTGGTTGCAAAGTTTGACATGGTTGCCAGAAAGCTTGTCATAAAGATATAACATTTTTACAATGTAATAATTATAAATAAATAAAATAACAAAATTGTGGCATTATAGAGAAATCTAGAATCAGGAATTTACTCGAGTTTACCTATTATTTTGCCTTTTACATTTTCAAGCTGCAATCTTAAAATTTCACTGGTTTACAGCTTTGTATTACAAATTAACAATTGTTTTTTTGTTGTTGTTTCAGCAGAACTAAAACGTGTTTTTACTTCATTTTAAAATTGTGTTTTTAATTTTTATGTCATAATTCAGACATAATTCCCCTCACAATTACATGTTTATGTCACAATATTAATTCAACTTTAATAAACTTATAAATAAATGCTAGTTTAATCCATATTTTATATTTTACAATT
>CAIGQV010016298.1:6622656-6634803 GCA_903798115.1 Danio jaintianensis | reverse complement strand
CTATCTATCTATCTATCTATCTATCTATCTATCTATCTATCTATCTACTGTGTTTGTTGATCTGTTGTTCAGATCTATGTCCAGTGAAGCACAGTCAAACAAACGCCCCACTCCGGCATGTCTTTTGGCTTATGCTTGTTGTTGGTGTTAGTTCTAAATAAAGTTGAGTCTGGGCACAGTAGACTTGGTCTCCTCTAGCAGTGGGTCGTCCTGTCAAAGTCCACTTCTGTTACTCCACTTGGCCGGCTGCCCCACACTACTCTTCAACCTTGCCACGCTTAATGCCATTGCATGAGTGCATTGTAGAGCGTCTGCATGCATGAACGCCCAGCCGTACCGCGTATTAGCTCATGCTGATGAACACACTAAAAACAGTCTCTCGCTCCTCCTCGGGACACGCAGAGTCCTGCCTGTCTCTGCAGTACAGCCTGGAGCTGAAAGGGTTAGTTGCTGGGCAGAAAGTCGGGTGACATGAGCGTTTGACTCAGGGATTTCCCTCTTCTGCTGTCAGTCGCTCGCTCAGATGCCTTTATCTGACCTCTCATGGGACGCCGAAATCTGTGTTCACTCACCGCATTATTCACCGGTCAGATGAGATCATCTTTATGTAGGTAAAACTCAGAATACGCTTTCCATCTTTGATTCATTCAAAAGACGCATGGCGATAAAACTAACATATTTTGACCATTAAATTCAATGAATAAATGCAAAACAATCATTCTGCTAAGTAGCCAACGGCAGATGTGCTGTGGATTTTTTTAAAGTTGACAATTTTTAATAAATGTTGTTCGAATCAAGTCTTTAGCAATGCAGATTACTAATCTTAAATTAAGTTTTAATACATTTAAAGTAGGACAAAATGTCTTCATGAGAATAAAATATATTTTTGTGTGTTTAAAGCTGGAAAAAATTAGGTTTTCATTAAGAATATATATAAACCTGTTAACCTTTTCTTTAAAATCTTTTTACAAAACATGGAAACCTTTGTTGAATTATATTGATACTGTTGATCTTGAAGCAGAAGAGGAATAAAGCCTTTTTTAGTATTAGATTTTAAAAATTATTATTTATTTTATTTTTATTTAACAACTGCATTGTGTTTATGGTCATTAGTTCTTGGTTGTGAAAAAAGCAGAACAGTGTGTTACTTATTTTTGTATGTATGTGATATTGTATCTGCACAAAATGTTAATAAATATATTTGGCAAAAAAAAAAAAAAAGTCTTCATGAAACATGATCTTTATCTTTACTTATTATTATGATTTTGGCATAAAAATAATCTAAAATTTTTACTTACACAATGTATTTTAGGCCAAAAATTACCCTTAAGACTAAGCTTTTTTCTCCAGGGTCACATTTTTAATAAAAAGTTGAAATTATGTAAATAAAAAATAATGATAATTAGATACATTCCTAATTCTGTGATAGAAAATAGTATATTTAAGGCCATATTTATGAGACAAACCAATTCATAATTAGATAAAAAGTTACAATTGTTATCAGTCTGCTATGTAGAGCGAATAGGAGGCTTGCTGTGATTTTTAACAAATAACAAATGAAACTGAGCCATACTTATGTTAAAGTTTTAATGGTTTAAATCTACTGTAAATGATGTGATAAAATTGTAATTCTAATGACAGTCATAATTATGAAATAAATTCATATTTAGATTAAAAACTTGATATTATGTCAAGAAATCGAAATGATGAGATAAAGTCATAATAATGAAACAAAATTATGAGATATTAAGTCAAACTTATGAGATAAAATCCATTCATTAATGGATAAAGTCAAAATTATGTCATATACATTTAAATTAGTTACAGTTTTGTAAGATTAACTGGTTTTTTAATATATTATCTGTGTTTATTGCTTAATGTCGGAAAGAATACAATAAAAGTCATTGAGATAAACCAATTTACATTTAATCATTTAGCAGACGCTTTTGTCCAAAGCAACTCATAATTTACATTTACAAAAACGTTTCTTTTTAGAGATCCCTCTATCTCAGTGTTTCTCAACCACCTTCCTGGAGGACCACCAGCTCTGCACATTTTCCTTGGCTGTTTCTCAATATGTGTTCTTCAGCGATCTTGCGTTCTTTAGTTCTCGTGTAACGTCATCATCAACCGGCAAAGTTCAGTTCCAATACTCAAGACTGCAAGAACGGAGGACCCGTGACAGAACCCTGATGCGTTCTTGATATCGAGGATGCGTCGATGCAGACTTGAGTGCAAAACTCGCTCGAGAAGTCCCAGAAGTCATTGCGACTGAATAAAGGAGGTGGGAAGCGCAGTATTTTATATAGATTTATTAATAAAGTTCAGAGATATAACTTATTTATCTCAGGAGTTTCCCTAAATCAGACAGTGAAAGTAAACATTAAAATGAAAATCTTAATAAAGGCATAAACACATTAAAAATGTGTAAAATCTGTGTTATTTGTATAGTGCAAAGTATATTTGTAAGGTTTTTGTGCATGTTATATATATTGAAAAGGGCAATAAATCATTGAAAACAATAAATCATTGTATAAATGCTGTAATGTTTAAATAATTTTTTCTGTTAAAAATATGTGAAGGTCATGTGACCATCAGGAAGAACGCAGCATCTCATTTCTCACAGGACGCGTTCTGTGTTCTCACGGTAACCTGGCAAGAACGGTCTCCCCAAGAACGCTAGTACATTCTCTGCGTTCTTGGAATTGAGAAACAGCCCATGTCTCCTTAACCAAACACAGCTGATTACGATCATCAGCTAATTAGCAGAGACTGAAAGACCTGTAATAGGTGTGACAGACAAAGGAGGCATCCAAAACATGCAGTGCTGGTGGTCCTCCAGGAACGTGGTTGAGAAACACTGCTCTATCTGAACTCCAAAAGTCTTACTGCTGTTTTACTCAGCAGTCGGCTGAGATCCCCTTCATTTGAAAGTCTGACAATGATGTTTTCCATCTTTCATTCATCCAAGAGACACACGGCAATAAAACTAACACGATTTGACCATTAAATTGAACGGATAAATGGAAAATGATCACTCTGCTATGTAGAGCGAATGGCAGGTTTGCTGCTATTATTATTTTTATTTACAAATAACAAATGGGACATCGTCTCGGATGATTGGTTATGGCTTATTACGGTCTGCTGAATACTTTTGTCAGATTAAACGGTTTTATTAATAGATTATCTGTTCTTACAACTGAAAAGCACTCGCTGCATGGGGACTCTTATTAAGCTAGTTTTAAGTCCCAAATCTGCTTTAGAGATCTGTGCTTGAGAAGAAGGATGAATTGAGAACAGCAATTGAGTCTGTAGAAAATGTGTCAAATATAGTTTAACATGATGATCTACAGAGGCAGCACGGTGGCTCAGTGGTTAGCACTGTCGCATCACAGCAAGAAGGTCGCTGGTTCGATTTCCAGCTGGGTAATTTGGCATTTCTGTGTGAAGTTTGCATGTTCTTCCCATGTTGGCGTGGGTTTACTCTGGGTGCTCCGGTTTCCCCCACAGTCCAAACACATGCGCTATAGGTGAATCAAATAAGCTAAATTGGCCATAGTGTATGAGCGTGTGTGTGTGTGTGTGAGAATGCAAGAGTGTATGGGTGTTTCCCAGTGCTGGGTTGCGGCTGGAAGGGCATCCGCTGCATAAAACATATGCTGGAATAGTTGGCGGTTCATTTCACTGTGGTGACCTCTGAAATAGAGACTACACCAAAGAAAAATGAATGAATGAATGATGATCTACAGCTTTCAGCAGTTCAGATTAGTGACATAGCCATGAGATACAAAGTCAAAATTACTACAAAAAATATGAAAGTGCTATAAAAAATGTAAGGTAAAAAATATGAGAGAAACTAGAAATTCAAAGTTATGAGATAAAGTCTCAATTTGGACATACTTATAAGACTAAAAAATACTAATACACTATATTATACTAAGATACTAAAGATATAAGTCATGATTATGACACGTGACATGAAAAAAGAAACAAAACAAGATCAAATAAGACCAATTATAAAATATATATGTCCAAAACATGATTAATAATTCAGAATTATTAAATAAACCAATCCATATTTAGGTCAATATACACTGTAAAAAATGTAATGACAAAAAATCAAGACAACAGATATTTTTATGGGGCTTTAACTTATTTTAATAAGTTAATCAGGTTTCAACTCATTTGTTATAATTTATACAAAGTTTAACTTAAATATTTTTAGTCAGTTTAATTGATGTAAGTTGAGATGGCTAGAAAAGTTAATTTGCTTCAACTAAAATAGTGAAGTCAGCAAGAATTTGTTTACAGTGTGCATTCAAAAAGGATATAAAGTCATAATTAAACGTAAAGCCAAAGGATTAGGTAGTGAGTTATAATTATTAATAAACTGATTCAAATTAGACTCAACAGTTAATTTGGATTTTTAATTAATTTGGATTTAGATTTTTCAATTAATTTGATTCAACTAAAAAAAGCGAAGTCAGCAAGAATTTGTTTACAGTGTGCATTCAAGTATATAAAGCCATAATTATGAAATGTAAAGCCAAAGGATGAGGTAGTGAGTTATAATTATTAATAAACTGATTCAAAATTAGATAAAAAGTCAAAATGATGCCATAAACAACAATTACATTAACAAAATCCTTTTTAAAAAACCTTCCAAGATCAGAAATCAAACACGACGTCAACCTGCTCTTCATTTAATCTCAGTGCTATTCAGAGTTATTTCTTTCCTCTGTGTTTGCTATCTTTAAGATGAGGAAGTAAAAGCTGAAGGCTTTAAATGGGGCATTTTACAGGAGAGCAGAAGGCGAGACAGTGAGACAGACAGCACCTGATTCAAAGCAACTGTTAAAGTGGCAGTAAATTCCACAGGGCGACCAGGAGACCCTCCAGACCCTTCACCAGCACAGGCTGACGATACTAAGACATCTAAGATCTACATCTACATCTACTTAGAAAAGGCTGGAAAATAAAATATTGTTTAACTTTTAGATCTTTTGCTCAAAATATTGAAGTCCGCGTGAACTGGAAGAGACTTTTATTTCAGTATGTCGATGTAATTAAAACTGAAACGGAATATTGAGTAGGGGGCGGGGTTTTTGCATCATTGCTTCATAGCATATTGAGCAAAAATATAAAAAGGTTAAACAATTAAGACAATTCATTTGTTCACAGCCTGTTTTGCTCATATTTTCCAAGGCTGCCAATAATAGCGGAAGAAGGCACTGTATTGCCCTGATCACATCTTTTAGTGTTGTATTTTGAGTGTGCACTCAGAAGACAGCAGCAGCGATGGGCCTGAAGCGGCTCAGCAGGAAGTCTTCCGTTTTAACCGTGGCAACAGTGTCAGAGTCACGTGACTGGGGCAGGAAGGAGGGGTTGTTGTGTGGCTCATTCCACTGAGGGGCAACAATCTGGCGTGACAAAACTGGGGCAAAGAAGCAGGGCGGCGAATGGAAAAAGGGGGGTTTAGGGTAAGAGAGATGGGTCCTGACAGGACCATGAGGTCAGACACGACCATAGGAGATAAAGGGTCAGAGGTTAAAACAACTTCGCAGCAAGATGCAAACATGCATCGTACTATGAGCTTAAAGAGATAGTTGATTTAAAAATTGAATTATGGTCATTATTTAGTGTAAAAGACGCAGAACACCAAAGATCATTTCAGTTCATATTTTAATCTGTTTTTTAACTTCTATAAATCATAATTTGATTTCATTTCTTACACTCAAAAATATTTTTGCTGCTTGTTCAAACTACTTATCTAAAATGAGCTGAAACAATGCAATTCTTGACTTTTTTGGGGGGACAACTTAATTGTTTTATGTTTAATCGACTTAAAATGGTAAAAACCATTAAATTAACTTAATTGATTTGCGTTGCGACGACATGAAGGGATTGTGTGGAACCCAGCATTTTTTACAGTGTACACTGTAAGAAATGCAGGCTTCCACACAATTCATTCATGATGTCCCAACGCAAATCCATTAAGTTAACGTAACTAATTTCAGTAGATTGAACATAAAACAATTAAGTTTCCCCCAAAGAATCTCCAGAATTGTGTTGTTTCAGCTCATTTTAAATGAACAAAAATATTTCTTTCTTAATATGAGCACATTTTTATTAATAATTTTATTCATATTTTTTATTAATATGAGCAAAAATTATTTTTTGAGTGTATTTATTATTATTATTATGTTTTATTTTGGGGTGGCGCAGTGGGTAGAGCTGTCGCCTCACAGAAAGAAGGTCGTTGGTTCGAGCCTCGGCTGGGTCAGTTGGCGTTTCTGTGTGGAGTTTGCATGTTCTCCCTGTGTTCACGTGCTCCGGTTTCCCCCACAAGTCCAAAAACATGCGCTATAGGTGAATTGGGTAAGCTAAATTGGCCGTAGTGTATGTGTGTGAATGTGAGAGTGTATGGGTGTTTCCCAGTGATGGGTTGTGGTTGGAAGGGCATCCGCTGCGTAAAACATATGCTGGATAAGTTGGCGGTTCATTCCGCTATTGCAACCCTTGATTAATAAAGGGACTAAGCCGAAAAGAAAATGAATGAATGAGTGTTTTATTTTTTAGTAAACACATTTATTTTTTTATATTTTTGACCCCATTACCTGTTATATCATGGACGAAAACAGCTTAAATATTTTTCAAAAGTTTTAGATTAAAAAAATTCAACTGGTTTGGGAAAAATATGGTTAGAATACATAAATAATGACAGACCTTTAACTTTTGTTGATGCGGCATTAAATGTGTTATTAAATATGTTTATATACCAAATCTATTTAAATAATAATATCTGTAGCATTGCAATTTTACGACCTAATTTCCAGTCCATTTATATTTGAGCTTACGTGAGCGTATGTTTTAAGAATTCATATCCTGCAAAATGCTCTACACTGAAAAAAACAACGATTAATTGGATTTATTATTATTATATATATATTTTTTTTACTTTTATTTAGTATACACTAAAAAAATTATGTTTGCAAAATTGTTGCAAACAATTTAAATGTGTTGAATTTAAACAAACAAATTAAATTTAGTAATGTAAAGTAAAGTAGTAAATCCAAGGAATCATCTTTGAATTTTTTTTTTCAGTGTAGCTGCATAACCAATACAATATTTCAGCTTAAAAGGGGATACATTTTTCACTGCCATTCATTTCACTTTTTTTATACAATATAGAAAGTATACAAAACACAATGTAAAAAATTAAATAAAGTAAACAATAACGCTAAAATAATAATGTAAACAATATTAATAACAAAATTGACAATTCAGGGAGGGTCAAATATACACCTTATAGTCAAACTCTGCATTAAATAATATTAAATCTTTGTTCTTAGTCTGAAGAGGAGACTGTGAGAGAAAGCTTACTGGGATGCGTTTTCGAAAAAAACATTGTTAGCCAACTAAGGTCGCAAGTTGCGTCATTACAAACATAGTTCGTTGATTTGGTGTTTCCCAAATCCATCGTTCCAACGAACATTCGCAAACTGCATGGCAAACTTGTACGCTTCCAACTACACCTCTAGAGCTGTAGTTAGAAGCATAGTTCCTGGCTGTGTTCTATTCCCAGTTATCCCCCCTATGCCCTATTCCTTTCGAACGTGCTACATTTAAACTTGGAATGATTAAAGAAAAAACATTAAAGTCACCTCTCTTAGGTGTAATTTGATTTCAAAGTATTTTTTTACAGTTCAGTTTAAGCTATCTTCTTATTGACAATTGTGTTCCCTTCGTGGTTCACTTTGAAAACATTTATGCCATTTTGAACACAGCCGTGGCTCATGACGAAAGCTATAGGTGAACTATTATTTAAAAGCAGAATGTATGTTACGTCTCCAAAGCTTGTGAAAACAAAAATATATAGCATACATTAATGCTTTTAATTTATAGTAGGTTATTTATTAAGAAATGTATCTGTACTATAAGCATATATGACATGGGCCTGTTGGTTAGAAGATTTCTGCAGTGGTTTGAATGTGGCAAATTGTAAAAGTAGACTTTAAAAAGTATATATATATATATATATTAAATAATGGTCAGTGATGGATTTATAAATATAGATATCTGCTAAATGACACTAAATGAATAACTGGATAAAAACATGTGCTAATCCAAGTCAATTGCATGCTGTAAACCTTTTAGGTGCCTCATAATCACTGTTTAACCTTGAAGGAACATGTAGCTCCTTTAAGCCAAACAAGCTGCAAAAAAAAAAAAAAAAAAAAGCAGGAGCTGTAATGGTGATTGCATGTTCCCCGCGGGTTGACTGGAAAGCAGTGAGGGATTTTTTGCATGAGCGTGAACATGAATGAGTGTTTGATGTTCTCGCTTCCAGTGCTGGACAAGAGAAGATGCACCGGAGGAAAAGTGTTCAGCACAGATCATTATCTCTACATGTAAACACACATAAAAACAGCAGACATCACCCACGCTCACACTTTACCACAATCCCCCTGATTGGAGCCGTTTGAGTAAACAACACATCCCTCAAAGACCATCGCTTTCTTACTTCCTCGTTTTTGCCAGTCTTTAGAACCAAAAAACCTGACAGATTTTCTAAACTGCACTGCCACCAGGAATTTGACAAAAACAAATAATACAAATAAAATAAACAAACATTATCGTGTGCCATGCAGGAAAGGGGAGCAGTCTGTGATTGAAAAAACAACAACAAAAAGCGTCTGGAAAACATGAGGATCTTACACACAAAGACTGAGATCCTCCTCCTGGGAGGCTCGTAATGAGTTTGCAAATCGTAATTATGACATTATGTGCACTCAAAGTGATTTTGGTCAGAATAAAAAGGACACATTTCATAATTCCCTCTGTTTGCTTTTCCCGGACAAACAGCTTTTTAGCACTAGACCAACAAAATGATGTGCATTAGGTGAGTAGTTGAATTAAAAATAGATAGAGATGTGCATTAAATAATTAAGAGGTCATTCGTACTAAGTTATAAATAGAAATCTGTATATACAGATGAAAGGCCAATATTTAATATCATTTAATCATTTCATATTAATAATAGAATAGTATTAATATAGTATTGGAATTTATGCATTAGTACATTAATAAATTGTGAATAATACAAATTACTTGCATATTTGCATATTACTAGCATATATATATATACTATGTCAGTATATAATTCTACATAACAAAATAATTTTAAATCATTTTTATTTTATTTTCAACTATTTTAATACAATTAAAATAAATTATTGATTACTCAAATTGATTACTCAATTTCTTTATTATTTCTTGGTCAAATACTTTTGTTAAATATACATTAAATGTAAACAATTTTAAATAAATTTTACTATTCTTTTTCAATAACAAAGATGACTAGGTTATTAATAAAGGTTATTAGTATAGTACAGGGGTGCCCAAACTCGGTCCTGGAGGGCCGTTGTCCTGCAGATTTTAGCTCCAACTTGCCTCAACACACCTGCAGGGATGTTTCTAGAAAGTCTAGTAAGAGCTTGATTAGCTAGCCCAGATGTGTCTGATTAGGGTTGTAACTAAACTTTGCAGGACACCGGCCCTCCAGGACCGAGTTTGGACACCCCTGGTATAGTACTTAGAACACATAAACAAATTAGGATAAGATGCATGATGTTACAATGAGAAACATTCTCAAATTAAATCGTCTGAATTGTACTCAAATCAAATCATGAGGATTTATTTATTTTTATTTATTTCAATATATAAAATACATTTAAATATACCGTTTACACCATTCTGGCTCAAAGGTATCATAACACACAATGATCAGAAAAGAGTGTAATATACATTTACATTTACAGCATGAATGAGTACACCTCTTTTGACAATTCTGGTGTATTTAAGCTAAATACTTTTATTAAACAGTTTTATCTACTAAAATAAGAGTTTGGTCACCTAACATCTTTAGGAATAGAAAGACAATATGTTTAAATATTTAAGTTATTATCCAAAAATATTACAAACTACAAAATTTCAACTAAATTTTATATATACAGTTGAAGTCAAAATTATTAACCCAACTATATATTCATTTTCAAATATTTCCCAAATGATGTTTAACAGAGCAAGGAATTTTTCACAGTATTTCCTATAATATTTTTTCTTCTGGAGAAAGTCTTTTTTTGTTTTATTTCAGCTAGAATAAAAGCAGTTTTTTGTTTTTTTTAATTTTTAAAAAATTTAAAGGTCAATTTAAGGTCAATATTATTAACCCCCTTAAGCAAATTTTTTTTTTGATTGTCTACAAAACAAACCATCATTATACAGTGACTTGCCTAATTACCCTAACTTTCCTAATTAACCTAGTTAAGCCTTTAAATTGCACTTTAAGCTGAATACTAGTATCTTGAAAAATATCTAGTAAAATATTAACCCAGACTCATTCTGAAAACGTACCGCTATATACATTTCTGGAGAGTGCCAAATACATCCAAGGAGGTATGTTTTTTTGCAGTTTTTGTTTTCGCGAATCCGCCAGAGGCCGCTGTGTACACTTTTTGATTTCTCAGATTTCTCTAGCTAGTGCCATTTGCGCCTGCTGTTCTCGCGTAAATCCACCAGAGGCCGCTGTCGACTGACTGACTGACTGACTGACTGACTGACCGATCGACTGACCCACCCTCCTTCTTCCCTAAACCCAACCAATAGTGTTTTCAAAAGCACTGATTGACCAGCTCCCACCACCTTCCCTAAACCCAACTGACAGTTTTAAAAAGCAATCCAGAAAAAGAAAAGCTCTGACCAGATTTTTACCACATTTTCAGATTTTACCACATTCTCACCCTGTTATTTACTTGTTTATTTAATTTTTTGGCTTCTGTTTTTGTCTTATCTGCTTTCTGGAACCATTCTTTGCCAGACTCTAACCCTGTCGTTGTGGTGAACTCTCTGTGTCTCAAGTCCGCCGACGTACATGGCGAGCTACTGGTTAAACAGGTAACAGTGGGAAAACCATCCATACGGAGGTAAGCGGTCAGCTGGTAAGTGCGAAAAGGAACGCCCTCATACTGCCCCGTAGCATTCGTTTTAAAGATGAAATGCAGCCATACGTACCACTGGATACATAATTCGTGATCTCCAGAAATGTATACAGGGCTACGTTTCAGTGTCTATGTTGCAGTATTATCTACTGTCATCATGGCAAAGATAAAAGAAAGCAGCTTTTTTAGAAATTAGTTATTAAAGCTATTATGTTGAGAAATGTGTTGAATAATTTGGGGGAAAAATATACAGGGCTAAGAACTCTGACTTCAACTGTATATCACCCACACATGGCTCCATCAGCATCCCACAAGAGCACGTGCACTTGGCTCCTTTATTAAAAGCTGTTCTTGGTGGTGTCTCTGGTTGGTGAAAACTGAGATTGTGGCCTCATCATGAGTCCTGCGACTGGATTTAACCGGTAACAGTACCTGAGGGCGATGGTGATGATTTCAGCAATTACCGCAGCTTACAGAGAGAATAACTCTGCTGTGTTTTGCCATTAGCCATGATGAAGCCGCGGCGCTAATGTTACCAGGCTAATCATCGCTGTAGCAAAACAACATTCATTGCCGTTCCCACGGGTCTATACGGCTAGCGCAGAGCTCCTGGAGGAACACGCTAGTGCTAGTTAATGCTGTTTGCCAACACTAATATGACCATTACTTTTGCCTGCACTTTGACAAGTCTAATCCCATAGACTTTTATTAAGGGCTATATCTATATAGTCTACAGCATCAGAGAGACTGAACGCTGCTCTCTTCTGACATTATCGTCAGAAAGAAAACCTTAGAAAGAACATTATATATTATTATATTTAATATTAATAGGCATAATTGCAATATGTATCCAGCTAATTAAAAATCATTTGTCTTAAAATGTACTTTAAATAGGGTTTTACCATTTAAAAAAAAAATTATAATAATAATAATTATTATTATTATCATAACATTTATCATCATCATTTTATAATTTAATAGTGATAATATTATTACAATACATTCATTCATTCATTCATTTTCTTTTCGGCTTAGTCCCTTTATTAATCTGGGGTCACCACAGCGGAATGAACCGCCAACTTATCCAGCATATGTTTTACGCAGCGGATGCCCTTCCAGCTGCAACCCATCACTGGGAAACATTCAT
>CAIGQV010016298.1:6588675-6603872 GCA_903798115.1 Danio jaintianensis | reverse complement strand
AGAGAGAGAGAGAGAGAGAGAGAGAGAGAGATCTGGTCTCACCTCACCACCCGTTTATTCTTTCATTACAAAGGAGAAGAGTATCGCATTAAATATATGGCCAGATATTTCATTTGCTGTTTTTATTGCATCTATCTCAGATCAATCTGCTGACAGTCCATCTGGCTTCACTTCTGCAATAAAAATCCCCTGCTGAAGTGGCCCTCGAAAAACGCCACCGATACCACGCCTATTCTAACTACATCACGTGAGCCACAAGATGCTTTTTAGAAGCACATTAGTTAGCATGGTTTAGGGCACAAGAAGCTGCTTTGACCTTGTCTCGAGTAAATTGTGCAAGCTAAGCTAAACCGAGGCCGCTCCTCTGAGCAGCTGAGACTCCGCGCCAGCACTCATAAGCACAAGGTGAATTTAAATGTGCTTGCTACTGTGTGTGAGTGTTTGCTGTCTAAAAGACGGAGCCAGGCCTTTCAATCATACTGTGCTTAAATGTGCTGACGATGACTCATTGTATATATAGCAAAATACAGACGGAGGAAATGGACGCTTGAAGTGGACCATTAGAAAGAGACCTGTATATGAAGCATTGTATGGTAACGCATCTGACACCTCTTAGATTCTTCATCACTCATTTTTTTACCACTTTTTTTTTTAAGGATTAGATTGACACATGGTAAACTCTATTCATTTCAGTGGTGACTGTTCCTGCTCGTATTGAATGTGTGAATGCAATTTTGGAGTTCTACACACCATTCAAACTGTTCACATTGTGAATTTGTCTCTTGCAATCTGCCCAACAGTACAACGTATTAAATAAGTAGCTTGTAAGACAACCATGTCTAATCCTGCTCTCATAGGGTCAATCTCAGGTAGAGTTTAGCTTCAACCTGACCTAACACACTTTCCTGGAAGTTTCTACTAATCTTGAACATCTTGATTAATGGGATTGGACCTAAACGCTGCAGTGTAATGGACCTCCAGATACAGGACTGACAGCCTGTGTTTTAGGATATACCAAGTCTCAAAACCTGACTGAGATTGGTAGAATGATTCACTGGTCATTGCAACGTAAGTCAAGGGTTGTTTACACCAGCGGTTCCCAATTCCGGTCCTTACGACCCCCCTTCCTGCACATTTTGTATGTTTCTCTTATTTCACACACACATATCAGTTCATGGATCTCTCTGTAAATGAGCTGATGATCTGAATCAGGTGTGTTAAGTAAGGAAGACAAGCAAAATGTGCAGGGTGGAGGTTCCGGGAACTGGAATTGGGAACCACTGATTTACACTACAGTTTTCAGCTATAACGGGAAACTTTTTTGTTTGGTTATTTTTGATGCTAAAAATGTATAAATCTGTGTGCTAAGGTTTTCAAAGCGCACCATTGTTGTGTCTGTGTAAACATCCAAAAACAAGAGTCTTTGACAATGATGACATCATGCGCATGCATACAGTAGTAGGTGTTTTTGTGAGTGTAGATTAAAGGCAAACAAACATGCACAACAATGGCGAAGTACGCAGTGGTGTTGTTGTTGCTCAAGTGTTTGCTAATGCTTCATCAGCAAAGTCTGCATTTACTTCACATTACAACCAACAGTGGACACACACAGAAAATCCTACATACACACCATGCTCACTGGCCCATGATACAGGTACTGTTTAAAAACAAAGCGATAGTGCCAAATACTGGCCTGGCATACATAATACAGCATTTATGGTGGATTTTGAAAACAATGTCTTATAAATGTCAAACTTTTTTAAATCCAAATGAAAAATGTAAAATTTTTGGGCTACATCGATGGCTTGTACTGTAAACATAGCCTCAGAGACTGAGAAGTGAGAGCCTATGGATGAACGTAATTAATTTTACAGCTCAGGAGCCTTTACAGTCTTCTAGACGACCCCCCTTTCTCAATGACAGCTGCACTGCATCCCTGCGTAAGCCCTTTAGGCTCGCTCTAAACCCTATTATATCTCTCTTAACTTCACCCTTAACACCATTCCTGTCTTCACATTGTTCCACCAAAACTCCAGCAACACGGGTTGCCTTTTACTCCCAAAATCCTCCATATCACTCCCTCCCACCAACTCACATTTTTCTCTCTCATCCGATAAATTAAGCGTAATCCACGTCTACCTTTTTTCTTATCTTCTGCTTACGCTTCATCTTCATCTCTCAGCACACAGGGCAGGGTTTGCGAATGCTCCATCGGAGGTAAATTAACTGCACGCACATCCTTATCGTTCGTCATTCCGTAAGACTAGAGCTTAATGTTTCTTTTTTCCAGCTAATTTCCTTTGACTTTCTCCTCACCTGCAGTCCAGTCGTTCCAGCTCAAAGTGGGGGTTGAAGTTGAGCATGATGCGCTGTGAGGGTTCGGGTGCGCTGATCACCCACTGACAGCTCTGATGGGGCGGGTATTCCAGAGGGTATCCCGGAGATGTGATGTAGCCGGCACCGCTGGCATCCAGGTGGCCTCCACATGTCTCAACTGGGAAAGACACAAACAGAAAGAAAGTGAGGCGAGGAAGTTTCTGAGATAAGTTAGTTATTAGCCTCATACTTAACGCTAATTTGGTCAAGCAGAGCAGCGTGAACTCAAGGCAAATTAAATACATAAATCAAGAGCGCTAGCAAATCCCTGAGTGAGCACTGCATGGCTAACAGGAAAATGTATCATGTTGTCAAAACACACAAGGGACAAAAACAATGCTATATGAAGTTAAAGCTATCATTAAATCAAAATTAGCCCTATTTCCTTCATTAATGGACGTTTCTGCAGCTAATGGTGCATCTTGGAAGATGTCAGCAAGGCCTTTTGGAAACACATCACATTCATTCATTAATTTTCCTTCGGCTTAGTCTCTGATTTATCACAGCGGAATGAACCTCCAACTTCTCTGGCATATGTTTTACACAGTGGATGCCCTTCCAACTAGGGCTGCACGATTAACCGAAAAAAGTCTTAATTCAGATTTTCTACGATTCAGCCAATTACATTTTCAAGGTCAGGAAGGAAGCATAAAGGCGGTCGCACAAATCTTCACATTGTTTTATATATGTGGCTCAGTAACATGGACACCTCCAAATGGTGTTAAGTGTCACATACTGTATTTATAAGGTATAATTTACCCCAAAATGTAATTTCTTTCTTAATGTAATGATTTATTTGCAGCCGCAAAATCACACGTGAGCTGATGCACTGTTTGTTTACTACTGAGATGACGCGTGCGTGCATGCCAATGATGCCTACTTTAGTGAACAGAACCTTCATAGGCTGTGAATAACAGGTAATAAAGTTGCAAATAACGTTCCGTTTGTTGCAAACTGAACTCAAAGTGATGGCAGCCATGACATGAGCCGCACTCGAACGAAAGTGCGCACGTCATTTATTATCATATTGCATTTTAGAGTTATGATTACGACAAACATTTGATATGTTATTTTATTCCTAGCGAACACAAAGTTACTTCTCTACTCTAGCCTATATAACATTGAAAATAATGAAAGAGGGAATCTGATAATGACAAATGTTTCATTTTACCAGTGAAAAAGTGGTCTAATAATGTTGTCAATGACAAATGACAAGCATATATCTCAAACACAATAATTCAACTTTAGAATTATAAATAGTTGTATTCTGATGTCCTCAATTTACTATGCATTAATGACCAGGACATATTTAAAGTCCACCATTCCAAGTCTATACAAATTTTGCATTTTAACCAACAGTAGACCTACACATAGGCCTAATATTATTAGTGTTGTTTTACCATATATTTGAGAAATAACAATAATAATAGCCTACTCATATTAACCTTTATTTTACATCTACAGAATCGTGAGAAAATCGTGATCTTGATTTTAAGCAAAAAAATCATCGTGATTCTCATTTTAGCCAGAATCGTGCAGTCCTACTTCCAACCACAACACAGCACTGGGAAACACCCATACACTCTCTTATTCACATACACTCATACACTATGGCCAGTTTAGTTCATCCAGTTATACATCACATTGCAGAAGTAAAATTAGTTGAGAATGCTGACTTATACAGCTGAAATACTGTAGTACATCCCTAATGTGCAGATGCTGTATTTCTACATTAAATGCTGCTTTAATTTGACAATTCGTGACAAGTTGCCCAATTCCAGTTACCTAATGTGCTTTTAAGTTTTCCACACAATGCATGCAGAAGTCTGGAAGCATTCAATACATTCATAATGGTCTCTTCAAGAAATAATAATACACTGAGACAGGAAGTGACACGCAGGTCTCTTCTCTGGAGGTTCAAGGGTCATCCCTAAAAGCTGCAATGGGATCCAGCATAAGAAAGCCTTTTTTCGACCACCTCACCCAACGTGCTTTCTCTGTTATCTTCACTAAACACTCCTTCCATGTGCTAGAGTTCATGCTAGCATGCTCAACGGCCCTTTTTCATGGCGCTTTCACACATAGCGGATATCATTCTGGTCATTATTATTCTAAATAGAGCTAAGATTAGGAGACAGAAATACTTTCTGGTCCTTCACCATGACAACCGTGCTGTGAGGGGTTTTTAACCACATGCCAGCCAAACGGCAACTGAGGAATTAGCAGATGGGTCATTCCTACTATGCAGCACGTTTTCATGCCTCCTTTGTAGAATATTTAACTCACAATTTGCAAAAAAGGAAAATTGTTGTCGTTTTTATTTGAATGTTAGATCACAGAACATTGACCTTGAGTAAATTAATAGCATTGGTTTTAACTTAGTTAAGTTTGGATTGATGATATATTTTTTTCAATGTCCTTTTGAGTGTTCTCTTCTAAATTGTATTGTATTGTATTTAAAATGTATTTATTCGTTAATAATAGTCGAGATGCTCCTATTTTTTTCTTTTCTTGGAAATTGGTGATTAATAGCCGAGCTAACAGGGAACGTTTTCGTAACGTTGGCTTTCGTAACGTTCTCGAAAGGTTCTCTCAAAGTTATCAAAAAACATTCTTGCATAATGTTTGAAGAATGTTTCCTTAATGTTATTCGTAATTAATAAACATTCTAAAAATGTTAGGATAAAAATGTTATTGTTGTGTTTTTGTTGGAACGTTTTAAAAATAATTTTAAAAAACATTATTTAAACGTTAAGATAACAAGAGAATAAAATTTTCCAATAATGTTTTTAATAACGTTCTTATAACCAAACAATAACGTAATAACGTATATAAACGTATAATAACGTAATAAATAATTATTCAACATCTAAAAAAACTGGACGTTCAAACAAATTGTTTTTATAACGTAATGGAAACGTTACGGGAACGTTTTTATAACGTATACATTTTAGCTGGGAGGTTATTCATTTGCTATTTCGCCCTTTTATATTCTGTTAGTCTTTTGTTGAAATTATTTAAAATCGGTGCATTATTTATGTTTGAACTGGTTGATTATTTATGTTTGAATCTACTAAAATTAAAAATTAACAATTAATTAATTAATATTCCAGTTGTTTCTACTTTTTGTCTTGGCTATGTTGTCTAAAATTAGTGATTAATTCACAGATTTTTTGTGTGTCCTCATGAACATCATTTTAAATCCAGTCATTCCTTTTGTAAAAACCTTAGCCAACAAAAGTCAGCTCCTGAATGACATCATCCTCCAGAAATGGATGAGGAATCATCAGTGAGGAAAAAGCAGACTAAAATATTCAAAACATTATTCCATCATGTCGGTCCCTCACTGAGTGATGATAAATGCGTTTTAATACTCATAATTGTCTGCAAATATATTAAACATTAGACCTGGAGAGTCTAATTTTGACCTGTATATATTTCATATTTAATTCCATAGAAGCATTTTCTTGTTGTGTTTAAAGGCAACATGTTTAAAACGGCACTGCATAAAAGAAATGACTAAAACATCGAGAAGATGGTCATGCGTGATTACTGGCTTATGAGAAGACAAGCTTGAAGGTTATATTTTCTGTGAGACAAAATTCAAAATACACCTTCACAAAAGGAGAATGTATCTCGCTATCACACTCATGTTTGGTAGGATACATCACAGCATACATCAGAAAGGGGAAAGTGGGAATAGTGCAGGTTCAGAGAGGAAGACGCTGGTTTGATTGACAGTTCTGGGTCTTATGTTGTCTTCTGCAAACACATAGATAAACACGGCTGTCTGGATAGCATTAGGAAAACTCCTCCCCTCTTTGACTGAACAAACTTCAGGACTGCTTCACCCTTACCACCCTGCAGCTCGTAAAAGCTCTTAACATATAGCAGAACTTACACCAATAAGCACGCTTCTATTATTAAACGTTATATATAACTAAATGATGGACTTTCTGATGTTAAAACAAGACAATAACAATGGTGCAGACAGGGAGAATGGAACTAAAAAAGTAAAACTGAGACAGTCAAAAACCCTCGACTATCTGAATATGTAAGGATTTTCAGAAATTGGCCTTCAAAAGCAAGCTGCAGGGTATCCGAAACCCACGTTAAAGATCTCCAGCGCTATGCATTGGCGTGGTGGAAAATCTTGAGACAGGGAGTTGAGTATCGCCTGAAGCCAAGACTCCCATACGTGCCGGTGTGCCAGTCATAAAAGCCTGAATAAAAGGTTTAAAGATGGCTGGGGCTTCTTTCAAGTGTTGACATTTCCACTGCTATTATGTCTTTTTAAAAGGTACACTTAAAATGAGCTGGCATTTAAGGCAACAACCGAATCCTGCTAACCCTTTTCAACTACATCCCCTGAAGGGGGAAAAAGTGAGCCAGAAACATGTAGGTGGGTGCACACACATAGATACTCAAAAAAATGTGTGTTCCCAGCATTATATATATATATAAATATATATATATACATATATATATATGCAGCTGGAAGGGCATCCGCTGCGTAAAACATATGCTGGATAAGTTGGCGGTTCATTCCGCTGTGGCGACCCCGGATTAATAAAGGGACTAAGCCGAAAAGAAAATGAATGAATGAATATATATATATATATAGTGCTGGGCAAAAATTTAGCGCATCCAAATTAAATGTTTGTTTTGACATAATTTTACTGCACTGTCTATATTTTTTATGTGTATATATAAATACACACAGTCATGCATATATTTGAGAAAATGTTTACTTATATATAGATATAAAATATAGGTGTATATTATACAAATTATATATACATGTAAATATCTATATAACAAAATTCTTTTGTATAGTTTTGTTTCTATGTATGTCATGTGTATCACATACAGTATAGATAATAAATATATCTAATACACACATATATTATGTAAAAAAATTATTATAACGCTAATATATGTCTGTACTTGAAGTCAAAATTATTAGCTCTCCTGTAATTTTTTCGAAAATAATTTCCTGAGTGCTGTTTAACAGAGAGAGATTTTTGTCAACATAATTTTAATAACCTAATACTAATATTGAGTTTAAAGTGCAATGTAAAGGCTTATATAGGTTAATTAGGTTAACTTGGCAAGTTTGGTTAAATGGGCAAGTCATTGGACAACAGTGATTTGTTGAAAAACAATCGAAAAAATATATTTTCTTAGGGGGGCTAGTAATATTAACCTTAAAAGTAGTTTTTAAAAAAAATTTAAAAACATGGATTTACTCCAGCCAAACAAAAAAAATAAGAATTTTTTCAGAAATAAAATAGTAATGATAATAATATAGAAAATACTGTGAAAATGTCCTTGCTCCATTAAACATCACCTGAACCTAAAAAAGTAATAAAACAAATTCTAATAATAATTATTATTATTATTAATAATGAGTGTGTATATATATATATATATATATATATATATATATATATATATATATCCATGAATATTACATTAACGAGAGCCCAAGGGTTGTGGTTCTAATCCTCATGAAAATAATGTCACAGTGTAACAACTGGTCCTAAAAATAGGCTTTTTTTTTTCCTTTTCCTTCTTTCATATTGTGCCAATGATGACTTGACAGTTCCCTTCCAGCCTTCCTCCGATGAATACCTCACCTCATCTCAGTATTATTACCCAATATATTACAGGAACACAAAAGGACAGACTGATAGCAATCATTCTAGCATTTTCATTCAGACTTGATGTATTCTGTGTCTGTGTCTATCGCTCTATTGTGTGTTTCCGGGGAACAGGGTCTTGAGGATAAGTCCATGAGTGGGGGGGGGGATTTGGGATTTTGCGTGCTCTGCACTTTTTTGGACAGATCTGTCCTTTCATGTGGGGAGACAGAAGGGGAGAGCAGGCTACAGACGGCCAAGAGATTGCAGACCCTGCTTGAGGGATGAACAAAGAAGGAAAATAAGGTTCTATGCAACTTTAGATGGTGTGTTCGTCTCGAAATATAATATTTACTCAACATCATGTCATTTCAAACATGCGTTTTTGCTTGCACACAGAGAAACAGTAACGATGACAAACAAATATGAGCAAACGCATCCATAAAAAGCACTAAAATATGGTCAATATGACAGATCTGTCTTTTGTGTGTGTGATGAACAGACTGAAATTCTCCATGTCTCAGTGAATCTATGTTAACAAATCAGTTTTAAGAAAAGAATTGGTGGAATCATTCAATACAGTAGATCTGCCTGCATGATTCATTCATACCGCATTGCCATTTCTTCCACGAAGTTCAAACTTAATCAGTCTTGACAACCACACTGGCTTTTCTTGGCACATTCATGAGAGTTCATAAAAGAAGTAGCCATGCCTGATGTGGGAACAAATCATTATTTTGAGTGGGATCACTTTAGTTAATCTAGTATACCGAAAAACCAGTCTGACTCAGCTTTCAGGTTCAACTCACTGACTCAATCATCTAGTTACAATGGTTCGGCATCACTAGAGGGAAATATTACTAATACGTAATGACCCGTATTACAGTACAAGAGCGACATGGTGGCGCAGTGTGTAGCGATGTCACCTCACAGCCAGAAAGTCGCTGGTTCGAGCCTCGGCTGGGTCAGTTGGCATTTCTGTGTGGAGTTTGCATGTTCTCCCTGTGTTCGTGTGGGTTTCCTCTGAGTGCTCCGGTTTCCCCCACAAGTCCAAAGATATGCGCTATAGGTGAATTGGGTAAGCTAAATTGGTCGTAGTGTATGAGTGTGAATTACAGTGTATGGGTGTTTCCAAGTGATAGGTTGCAGCTGGAAAGGCATCCGCTGCGTAAAACATATGCTGGATAAGTTGGCGGTTCATTCCGCTGTGGCGACCCCGGATTAATAAAGGGACTAAGCCGAAAAGAAAATGAATGAATGAATGAATGAATGAATGAATTTCAGTACAAAAGTCAAACATGCTTAGAATGATCCAAAAATGATGATTTTCTTTAATAATTTGAGGTTTCAGAAAAAAAAGCAGAAAAACAACTGGGAACTTTACTCTTTAAATACAAATGGCTCTGTGAGTGTATATTTTGAGTGCATGTACGCGCCCAGATGTTTTGTGCTCCTCTCTGCTGGTATTAATTTCTATTAATGGAATCATCGCTGTGCTGCGCTGTCACTGTGGCGATAAGTTGCATCCATGTGGAGAGGTCGTGATATATCTCCATCTCTTTCTCTCGTGCTCTTTTTCTCAATATTTCACTCTCCGTCCTTCCGTTTGCACCTTAATTAAAAAGTGCTGTCACCCGCGGTGAGGAAATCAGCACCGATCCAGTCATCCTTACCAAAGCTTTCTCAATCAAACTCTCATTCTCATGAGTCTCAATGCTGCCAAAAGAGTCAAAAAGTGGTCTGTGTGAATTTAATTTCATTACTCTATAAGAGTCAGTGTCGCATTGGCTCATTCAAATTGATAGCTGGTCCATCCAATCAAATGGAAAATATTTAATGTAAGAGCTGTCAATCTTAGCACAAACTTGATGTAAAACACTCATTGTCTACTTATAATATGCTAGAGGTAAAGTTTAAACTGGTTAAACTTTAAATAATGATGGAAAACACAGAAGCTATCTAATAGCTTTAGCAAAACAGCTTGTAATGCCACTCTATAAGGAGGATCTCAAGATATACAGAACATGCTGTATTATGTTGTTTGTGCTCATTTCAATCAAGAGGACCTGCTTTAAATAAATATATATGATCTAATATGGTTTAAAGCCGGTTGGTGGAGCTACAAACCAAAATGCAGCTCAAAAGCTCATATTTTTACTGTATACATGTACTTGGTATTGTTTGGTCTCTATATGAAACTATTAGGCTTGAGATCTTGAGGCATATACTGTATTTTCAGCTAATGCATTTAACCAAAACCCAAAAAACTGAAGAATATTCTGAAGAATATTGGAAACCGGTAGTCATTGACATCCATAGTAGGAAAAAAGCAACTACAGAAATCAATGGCTGCCGGTTTCTGACATTCTTCAAAATTTCTTCTTTTGTGTTCAACAAAAAAACAAAACAGTTTCAAAAAAGTTGACAATGAGACAACCATGAAATCATGTATGGGTGAATTTTAAATCCTATTGGCCCATCTCACGACTCTATATTAAGTCTCACTATAAGAAATATACATTTCATAAATAAGTACACATATTAATAGTAATCACATTAAGCAACCAATATAATCTATTTCCAAGAAACAAACAACAAATGATTTCTATGTGCTGTCTTGAGTGTCCATGCATTTTACAAAGACTTTGAATGCAGTTCCCTGAATCAGATTTTATAAGACACTTCAGTTACCAATTCCCGGTGACCGTGCATCATGAATTTTACAGTTATCATTCACTGAAACTTCTGTGGTGCCCCAATTTACAAACATCAATGTGTCACATTGTCTGTCTTCTCTCCCACACACACGCTCCACTAAAAGCTCAAAATGACAGTAACTAGGAGGGGCCGTTTCAATTATTTATGCTATATTTTTAATTCCTCCTCAATTCAAGCAACCCAGGGAATGCTCGCACCCACTGGCTCCACAGGGATTGATCCGGTCGTGGTTTCCCGGCCCCAAATGCAAATTTCTGACCTTCTTTTCAGAGTCGAGACTATTAGCTCCTGCATAGATAAGTACTTCTACTATTCACGAAGCCCAGAAAAATAGGATGAAACAGCATACACAACCACTCGGGGTGTTGTAGATGAAAAGAAGACGTGTGCATGTGTCAGTAGATATGTGCGTGCATCTTTGTCTCTTTTGAAAAACCGCCAGGGAAAACTAAGTGCTTTGTTTGTTCACATGAAGTATTTATATGTGTCTCTTTTTATCGTGTAATAATCAGGTGTGTCATGCTAAACAGAGTGGACCCAAGAAACTGTCCTAGAGGTTTACAGTAAATGAAAGCTTCCAACGTGTGCAAACATCTCTTTTTAGCAGTTCTCACACTGTTTTGACTCTTAACATTACACTTCTGCTACAGACATAAACAGTACCTCAAACTGTGCAACTTGGAGACTTGCAACTTGCTATTATCTCTAAACTCCAGCATACTTGGTATTTTTGCCAAGTGGATGGTCAAATGCATGGATCAAATGCCCGCAATACTACAGACTTAGAGGTGGGTGGTAAATAAACACGACAAATGTCTTATTAAAAACATAGCAACAAATTTTAAACCACATAAAAGCTGCACTGAAACACTATGGAGATCATCCATCATGCAAGTTCCACATGGGCAAACACTCAAAAGAGTAAAAACCAGGTTAAATATACATTTACTCCCTTTTAATACATCAGCAACTCCTAAAACTTGCAAAGCATTGCAAAAAAATAGATATATAATATAAAACTTCAACACAGTTTAAAGTGGATTAAAACAATTTGATCCTTACTTTTCGAAGAGAAGTATTGTAAGGTTAAAACATCTGCTTAATTCATATAGAACTTTCCATTTTTTTAGTGCAATGTTCAACAAGATACTTCATTAGGAGGTGCAAAAATAGAAGCAGGTCAAAATAGTGCTTTGTGAATAAAAGAAAGCATATGGAAAGCAGATTTTGTTCTGTGTTGGTCTACATGTCACTTTCTGGCCAGGACAAAAAGCCCCTAAAGGCATGGATCTCACACAAGAGACGCTGTTTCTTTGTTGTCCATAATTCAGTGCATTGTGTTGTGCTTGTTGGAGTCGATGGCGCTCTGGGAAGGGGGGCGTTATAGAAGTACCTGCATGTGTGCAGATTCAGGCTGAGGTCGAAATGGTTTTTTTAACACCCAACCTTGATATAATGCCATAACTGTCTGCACAAGATATGAGCTCACAAATCAAATCTGTTTACACACACTACCCTCTGAATGAACATGAAAACAATTATCAAAACCTAATTACAGACATTGCTAGTGTTTGAAGACAATAAACAACATTGTAAAGAGCCATTTCTTTTCATCTGTTAAACACTGTGCTTCGTTTCTGCAAAACTATGTGCCCTACTTCTAAAGCTGCTTCAGTTTATCCACTTTAAAGTGGTTATTCCTTTGCTGAAAGATAATTTGCAATACCACCGTCCTCGCAAGCCATCTGCTCCAAGAATGAAAGTTTGTTCATGTCAAAAACAATAATGCAACGGCTGCAGAGAGCCTACATCAATCCGCAATGTCATCTATAAGCAAATGAAGACTCTGAGGTTCATTCATTCACATCTGTAACTTTCCATTAGCCTATTTGAAGACCTTTCACCACTAATTCAAGCTGCTTCATCATTTTTTTCAACATGTTGGCCTAAAACCGCAGGTGCTGCTGCACTATAAATATGTTTTGAAAAGGGTATAGGGGGTTGAGATGTGCAATTTACTCACCATATAGTTTTAGTGAACACTTACACAAAACATTATTAGGGTGTATATCAGATGATTACCAAATTAGCTATTTTAATGGCTGTTAGCTTTACAGTTAAAGATGTATTGTTCGCAATATCTTTTAAAAACAGTCTATAATGAAAACTTGGAAAGCAATGTGTTTTTGCAACCTTATCACTTCTATGTAGCTTATTGACAGCTCCTAATGAACCATTGTTTTACTATTCCGGCTAAAATGGAAGAAAAAACACATATCAATTAACCAAACGCGATAAACGTACATGTTTTGTACAATTCGCGCGCTCTTAAGTCCACTCACTCCGTGACTCCCCTTAAAAACCCTCATGAGGACCAACAATGACCAGGAACAAGCACAAAACGTAGTCAACGACTGTATATTAACGGTGAGGAACCAAATACAAAGAATCTTGCAGTCCACTTTTTAAAGAAATGTCTAGCAGACCATTCAGTCTGCTGGGGTTTTCTCAGGTAACCCTGAATGATAGCACGGTTAGCATGTAGTAACCGTCATTTGTGTGATAGGAGTAGCCTATTTGTCATGTTCTCTCTAAAATTAAGAGTAGTTTGACACCATAACTATGCCATAATACTGACACAGTATACTTTCTATAAAGGTACAGTAGCAAATCGCGGTTCTCTGTACATTCTGGCTGTGGTTGTACATTTTGAAGTCGGAATGGCGCACATTTCTTGATACATGACTATCGTAATCATTCAGTTGCATACAGTAGCTACTATTTCTGCGTGTCTAATTTCATCCTGTATACAACAAGCCAAAAAAACTCTACATGGGCTACTGATCATTCAGCTGAACACTAGCCTTGTTTAGACTCCAAATCATGTCTCTTGTAGGCTACTATTAAACTTGTGACGTGAAGTAGGGATGTTTTCTCAGAAGGTTACAGTTATACGGCTTGTTATTGATTTCCGCTGTTCTCTTGTAATGCTTAGGCTATTTCTGTGATTTTTTGCAATTCCTTAGGATTTAAATGAGCTGTTTCAGCTCGGTTCTGTATTAAAAGGTTATGGGTGTTTTATCGTGTGCATTTAGAACTTGTGATTTTTGGTGTAAATATTTGTTCAGTTACAGCGTTTAACTTTTTTATAAAAAATTTTTTTAAAATTATGTTAATAGCTTTATTAGACTTTTTATTGAAACTCTATAAAAAAAACTGAGTATAAATCAACAGTCCAGTTCCTCTGGAAATCCTAAGTTATCCAGCATCCTAGGTCAGACTGTCTCTGTTTCGTCTTTAGATAGCTATGCAAATAAGTGAAAAGAGATAATATCTCAGCAAAGCATATTAATGATATCAGCAAACAGTCCAATAAGAAAGCATTTCTCTAGGGCTCAAATGATCGGTTTGCCATTACGGCTGCCTCTTATTAGGGATAAAGCTGCTCTTTCTCCACTAAATAAAACCAGAAGCTCTCCTTTCCTCCGCACGGTTTGCCTGGACAGCAGAAACACACGTTCGCTTCGCCAGGAGAGAAATCTGTTTGCCATTTGCGGATAGTCTCACTGGATGGGAATTTAGACACACAGATACCGTTATGACAGTTCGTGGGAGAACATAAAAGAAAAGACAAACTTACTTTCTTTTGCGCTGACTTTCAGAACGAAGCAAAAGACAAATGCAATTCCTTGGTGCGATATCCAGAAATCCATCTTTCCGAAATGTGCTGCCTTGAAGAAGTGAGCTGTGTTCAACTAGTGATCTTCTTCAAGGAACAAGTGACAAAGCAGACTGAGAAAATTATATAAAACCAGCTGTGTTTTTGTCTAAACAATGCTCAGAATTTCATATTCAAATGCAGTTCTGTTGAGCCCATTGCGCACAGCAAATGCAGAGTGTGCAAAACATGATCTATTTCATGTATTCATAAAAAGTCATGCTTTGACATAAATCAGCCTCCTTTACTTCAAACAAAACTAAATTAGAGGTCTTCAACTGTATTCCGTTATTAAGCCGTCTCAGATTTGCGTGCGTTATTGCGCTCCATTGCCTTATTGGTCTCCGATGGTTTGATAGAGGTTTCCGCAGGGATTTCTCCCTTAATCGCCCGCAGCCCTCCGAGTTTAAGAGTTCTGCTATCTTCTTACTCTCGTTAGTCGTTCAGTCATACCCAGGAGGCAGCAAGTTTTGTCCTAACTGCCAGGCAGGAGAGGAATTGGTGTTGCGCACAGAAGCGTGTTGAAGCGCACTACTGTGGCAGCGCGTGTAGATGTGCTCGAGAGCGCGAGTCTGAGTGTGTGTATGTGTGTGTGTCAGTGAGTCAGTATGTGTGTAATAGCATTTCTGAGCGGCGCAGCGATCGCATTACACTGAGCTTTCTTGGCCCGCCTACCCTCAGTCACTGATTAG
This sequence comes from Danio jaintianensis, assembly GCA_903798115.1. Taxonomy (NCBI): domain Eukaryota; kingdom Metazoa; phylum Chordata; class Actinopteri; order Cypriniformes; family Danionidae; genus Danio; species Danio jaintianensis. Next base: position 6,588,726 of record CAIGQV010016298.1, on the reverse strand, counting down.
AAAACATCTCTCTCTCTCTCTCTCTCTCTCTCTCTCTCTCTCTCTCTCTCT
>CAIGQV010016298.1:6558977-6583595 GCA_903798115.1 Danio jaintianensis | reverse complement strand
TGTGTGTGTGTGTGTGTGTGTGTGTGTGTGTGTGTGTGTGTGTGTGTCTCTCTCTCTCTCTCTCTTTTATGGCTCATTCTTTGAGCTAAGATAAGACTCAAACTGAATTATAAATGCAAGATAATAACATTTCCAAGATGCAATTGTGATGAGATCAGATTACAACAATGTAGAATAAACTTTTTAATATTATACCATAGATTAATGCCTACTGGCTAATATTTTTTTTTTTTTACTATTTTATAAAAATAGTATATAGCAGTGTTTCCCAACCCTGTTCCTGGAGGCACACAAACAGTACATATTTTGGATGTCTCCCTTATCTGACCCATTAACTTCAGATTTTGGAGTCTCTTCTCCAAAAGACATCTCTTCTCCAACAGTTCTGTCTGGTTCTTGAATCTAATTGGCTGATAGCTGTGCGATATTCTGCAAATAACAGCACTGGTACAGTCTCTTCACCCTTCACCCTTGTGTATTACTCCGCCCACATACAGCGACAAGCAGAGGACACTCTACAGTTTGACAAATATTTCTGCTGTTGGACAACATAATGTACTTTTAAGGCTTTTTTATTCGAGAATGTAGTTGTTTAGATTGCAACTATGCAGTTTATTTATAAGGATAGTGCCTATTTTAAATATTTTTAATTTCGGAGCATCGGATTCAGTGCATCGGCCGCCATCAACCTGTCTGAGCAGACCAAAGAAAGTGACGGTTGACGTTCCGCCACAGGATGGCAACAGAGACCGCATAATAAGTCCTTAGGGGAGAAAAACTGTATTTTCCCAGCGTAAGTTTTAAACTACAGCTGAACAAATCATTATAAATCAGGTAAGTGACATTCTAAGTCGATCTCTCTCTTTTGTATTTTGTAGTGCTGTATTTATACCACAGAAACTGGTAGTATTTGCTTTGCTTTGGCTTTTTCGGGGTTAATTATTGTGATATCCTGATTGCAACAGAGAAATACTGGAAAATCTTTGTAGATTGATAGTATTTCATGCCGTTCAGCCTTATAATCTTTAAAAAATTACCTGTTTTTTCATCACTTAAAGAATTTAAGAGAATCATTCAAATACTAGCTCTAAAGTGACGTTTGTGAACTGGCAACGTTTCTGCTGTTCTGACGTCAGCTTCAGATGTGAATGAGTGGTGAAAGAAAGTAGTTCCTCTTACAAAAGGGTTTTTGAGACTCCGTGTTTGATTTTCTTTTTTATACACGCGATTATGCCGTCGAACTGTTGCATAAGCGCAACATCACACGAGTAGCAGGGCGATATGGCTGTATATCGGCACTGGTGGGGGCACTAAGGCACTCTGCCTTATATATATATATATATATATATATATATATATGATAAATAAATATATATCATTTTTAATAGTTTGGAGTGATATATTTTCTGGAGTGGTGCTGTAAATGACAAAAACCTGGTTATAAACTGCCAGTAATTTTTCTGTTATTTTCTGGACTTATTTCTAAATATATTATTTCTTATACAATATATTGTTTCAAACTAAAATGTCAATAAAAAAGTCTCTTTGTTAAACTGTAAAGTTGAATTTTCAACATCAAAAGTCGACAGAGCAGAGATCAACATCCCATAATGCAATTCATAACCATAAATAAAAACACTTGTGAATCACAAAATACGGAACCTGTTATTTAACAGATTTTTTCCAGTGTAATGCATACAATATTTTTGCATTTATACAATTCCTCAGTGACCTACTATATTTTCCAAAAATATAAATATACAGTACAATAATACAACTATTAATACTTCCCAGTCTGCAATGTGCTTTTAATAACCTTAATATTTTACCAGTGTGATGACTGAACTGAAAGTTATGAACAACTTGAATTAATTTTACATGCAAGATAATTGAAATTCTAATATGCAATATAATATATATCATCCATCATAGAATAATGCTTGTGTTAACTCTGTTTGAAAAAGCTTGCTGTAGAGCATTTAGTATCGTAACGTTCCACACAGAAGCCACAACATGCATGTCTTTTGTACAGACCACACACTACAAAGGATTTTAGGTGTGTTTCTCAGTCCACTGCATGGCACAGATTAAATAAGGACTGTGCACTAAGGCTGAAATGTCATATGTTTCAGGACCGCCGGCCACAGAACAGAACCCACCCCACCCAAGCCAAGCTGCTCTACAATCAAATGCTCTAACTAGAGACACAGAGGTTTTTTAATGACACAGCAGAGCAATGCCATGCCGAAAATACTTCACCGAGAACTGCTTTTGGGTAGGCCTTCACACCAGGAATTTACAGTAGTCGAGTGTAAGGAGAGATTTTCATGCAACACGGCAGCGTGTTTGACATTCAGCTTTAGTGCTGATGATCCAAGCAGGCCAATTTATTAGACATGTTTTTGCTAGATTTGAGTAGTTTTTATGCATTTATGCAAATGTTAGTTAACTTTAAGCAGACAAGGTCAGGGTGCTTTTTCTGTTACAGTCTAAAAATTGAAGATAAAAATAAATAAAAAAGCCAATGGTGAGTTCAAATATTTAAATATATATGGTGAAGAGCCAATCAAAACAGATGTCTTTAATACAGCGTGGGAAATAAGTATTGAACGTCATGTTTTTTTCTGGGAATAATATTTCTAAAGGAGCTGTTGACATGAAATTGAACCAGATTTTGGTAAAAATCCAAACAATCCAAACATAAAAATAAAACAAAACAATACCAATCTGAAAAATGAGTGTATGTGTAATAACAATGACACAAGGAGAAATACTGAACTACTGAAAGTTATTTAATACTTTATATAAAAAGCTTTTTTGGTGATGGCAGCTTAAAGACGCCTCTCATACTATATGGAGAATGAAGCCACATGCATTGCTCAGGTGTGAGTTTCTCACAGACTTCAACAGAGTGTAAAAATCTTGATGGGTCTGTGGGTCTCGTCTATCAAATCTGATCTTTAATTTGTATTTTCTATTGGATTCAAGTCAGGTGATTGGCTGGGCCATTCTACAGCTTGATTTTCTTTCTCTGAAAGTCTTTGTGAGTTTCCTTGGCTGTGTTTTGGATTATTGTCTTGCTGAAATGTCCACCCTGGTTTCATCTTCATCATCCTGCTAATGTAGATGTTGGACTGAAGCAGCGAATATTCATTTACACTGAGGAAGGGCAGAGGGTTGCTGAAGAACTACTGAGAGATTTCAGCTGCTGTCTGGGCTTTCACTGCCGGAATACACCTCCCTTTCTTCAAGTGTTTAATACTTTTTCCCTGTGTCATTTCATTTTATTACGCATAACGTAATTTGTGAACTAATTAGATTTGTTTTCTTTGCATATATGGATTTCTTTGGTTGCTATCAACATCCGGGGAAAATTTCAATTCAACTGCACCTTTAGAAATATGTTTTCTGAGAAAAATGGTGACGTGTTCAATACTTATTTCCCCAGCAGTATATATATATTTAGCTATGGAAATTAAGTGAATACTTGAACATTCTCAATTTCTCTTAATTGATGGTTTATAGTTTATATGTCTTTGAATAAAACATTACTGATGATATTTTTTCCAAGTTTAAAATAAAGATGTTGTCGTTTAGTGCTTTGCATGAAATAACAAAAAATGTTTTCTAGACAACACAATAACAGAATTTTAAATTCATAAGACTTCAGAAATCAATATTTGGGGGGATAACCTTGCTTTTCGAGCATAGCACATGAAAACATTTGTTATTCTGACCAATTGTCATTTTGGTAAAACAGAGAGAAAAAAAAACATTTTACTGTAACCCATAATAAATAATAATAATAACCCAAAATAAATCCAGAGAAACTAAGAAAGTGGATTTTTTTCCGGAGCTGTAAGCATCCAATATTAGAAAAGCACAATGATATGAAATGTATTATATGTATAATAAGTGATAAGATACATTATAAGACAACTAATAGTGAAACCAGTTCTCAGGAGCACTTCATGCTTAAATTAAGTGCAATCTGCTTGTTATTATGTAATAACTTACTCCAGCACAACATCACTTTTCCAGTAAATGTGAGGAACAGAGAAGCATGTGTTTGATTGGCCATCGCGTCTTTCTCACTCAACACTCCTCTCTACACAGGAGCAATGGCAGCTCTTCAAAGACTATGAAGTCACATCCTGTTTCACTCACTCCACAAGCCTTCTGTCAGTCGCCTCTGTTTGTTTTAAGCACAAAAACTACACACTGTTAGACGTTTTATTGAATTTTTGTGCAGTACTGTTGCCAGCAAGTTACCGCAACTGCTTCTTTACAGTAACTTACCTGTAAATGTGTTTTACAGTAGCAGGACTCTACTGCAGTTTCATTTTTTTACAGCAAAATAGCCTTACCACAACTTCTTTTTAAGATAAAATGCCCTTTAACACATTTAAATTTTACAGTATGACAATTGTTACACTAGTTTTACTGTAGTTTATTTACATTTTACACTAGCAGTACAAAACCTTTAGTTTTAGTATTTACTATTGAATTTAATAAATTCCAAACAATTTTTTTTCATCGTCTGTCTCATTTTTGTCTTCAACTACAGTAGCAGTACTTGATTTCTTTTATTACAGTGGAATACTGCAAACTCCAACACAGGCTCATTCTGGAAACGGAGCCCTATATACATTTCTGGAGATCGCGAATTATCTAGCCAGAGGTACGTATGGCTGCATTTAGTCTTTAAAACGAACGCTACAGGGCGGTATGATGGCGTTCCTTTTCGCGCTTACCAGCTGACCGCTTACCTCAGTGTGGACAGCTTTACCACTGTTACCAGTTTGTCCAGTGGCTTGTTGCGGACGACGGTGGATTTGAGACGCAGAGTTGACCGCGACGACAGGGTTCAAGTTCGGCGAAGAACGGTTCCAGAAAGCAGGTAAGACAAAAACAATAGCCAAAAATAAAACAAACAAGTAAATAACAGGGTGAGAATGTGGTAAAATCTAAAAACAAGATAAAAAATCAGGCGAGGGCTTTTCTTTTTCTGGATTGCTTTTGAAAACACTATCGGTTGGGTTTAGGGAAGTGGGTGGGCGGGTCAATCGGTGCTTTTTAAAACACTATCGGTTAGGTTTAGGGAAGGGGGTGGGTGGGGATATAGGTTGGTCGGTCAGTCAGTCGACAGCAGCCTCTGGTGGATTTACACGAGAAGAGCAGGTGCGAATGGCACTCGCGAGAGAAATTTGAGATCTCAAAAAGTATACACACCGGCCTCTGGTGGATTCGTGAAAACAAAAACTGCAAAAAAACATACCTCCTGGGACGTATTTGGCACTCTCCAGAAATGTATATAGGGGTACAATTTCAGAATAAGCCTGGGTTGGCAAAGTCCTAATATGCAGTAAGTTACTGTAAACATTTTAAAATGACCCACAATTCAGTGAATATTACAGTAGTGAACTGTAAAGAATGTATGTGGTATTTCATTGGGCGTTTCTGCTGTAAATAACTGTAAAATTGCAGCAAAAAGTGCATCTAAGTGAGGGTTTTGAGGCTTTTCATACTGTACCACACCACTTATATTAGTTATAGAAACTCCAAATTGTGACAACAGTCAAAGACGCTGGTATGATGCTGCTAGAAAACAGAAAAAAGCTGAATATAAAAATGCATCCGGCGTGCTATTGTTTAATATAAAAGTGCTTATGATGATTATGCATCCGATTTTCTTGGTGTTTCTTTGTGCTCTTCCTTTTCTTGTTTTGAATGGCTGCATAAACACACACATGCACACTCAATGTGTGTTTATTTCTTGTGGCATCGCCAAACACTTCAGGGAACTTTGGTATTTATGCAAGCGCATGAGTCATAGCTGCTCCGTAACACATGAACATTACATATCTCATTCGTTCTGTCACATTATCATGCCCATCCACAAGTCTTCTGTCCTCATCCATGCATGGAAACATGTTGAGAGACAATTTTAACAAACACTTCAATCTCTAAAGGTTCATATTTCTTATTTTGAAACTTAACAGAGACCTTACAAGCTTCATTATAAGCAGTAAAGAGATAAAATTCTGTCATCATTTACTCATCCTTCACATTCTTCTGTTGAACACAAAAGAAAATATTTTGAAAAATGCTGAAAACCTGTAACCATTGACTTCCATGGTATATTTTTTTCTACTTTGGAAGTCAATGGTTACAGGTTTTTTTTTTATCATTTTTCAAAATATCTTCTGTTGTGTTCAACAGAAGAAAGAAACTCATAAAGGTTTGAAACCACTTGAGTGACAGTAAATAGTGAGTAAATTTTCATTTTTGGGTGAACTATCCCTTTAATATCTATATTTATATATTTAATTACTTTGAAAAACCACACAGTACACTGACAAAAAAATGCTGAAAGGATTTTAACTACATATTCTTATAACATATAATCCAATATTTGTAAAAAAAATTAATTAATAAAAAAAAAAGATTTTGATTCTTGATTCTCAGGATTTGCTAGATTTATTATGGGATTTAGCTTTAAAAGTTTTATTTCGTTTTATTCTATACGTTTATTCCAAATAATGACTTATCATTTCAGAGGTAAAAACATTGGTGTTGTGCTGTCTAAAAATTAAAATAAAATGTTTGTAAACCTGTTAGTTTTTTTTTTGTGTGGATTTTGAGCTTTTTAGGTATGATTACAGACTCAAAAATAATGGCAAATCTGACCTAAATTTGAGATATTGTTGAGATATCATGCTTAAAATGTGTAAATGAAGGTTATTGCAGTACAATTTACAAGAAAATGCTATTTTAGTCTCATTTTTTTCAAAGTCTTTATGTCATGTAATGCAACTTATTGTGAAATTTATAATCAATTTCTGACTACTCTTTTTACACTATGTTATGAAATTATTCCTCAAGTGCTAATCTCATTGCTTTCAATGTGATGTCAAGCTATTCCACCTTTAATCTTATTGATAAATTAAGCCTTGATTTCTGTTAAACAGCCTCTATAGAAAGCAGCATTAACTCACATACATTTATTTATCATTTTAGTATTCAGGAAAGAGCAAGGTCATTCAGAATATCACTCTCACAAAACCAAGAGCGGCATTTGTGGCTACACAACAACAAATGTGACATTTCAGCTTGATGCATTTCCACGTTTTCAATGGAGTGTCACTGAACAACAGCGCGCTGAAAATGTTAATCAATCAATAAAGAATGGGAAAAGTAAGAAAACATTATAAATAAAGTACTACAGGTTTGTTTTTCATTTGAATGGCACAAACTGAGAACGTGATGGGCTGACAGCTATGGGACTGGGTCACTTTCACGGGGATAATTGAAAAGTGATGAGGAACAGATGTGTGCTAAAGGCCTGGTTGGCGGTGCTGCTGTCACATTAAGAATACAAATGAAAGAGTCTGTCGTCTTTATTGGAGATTAGAAGCGCAAAACAAAAAAAGTACAGCCACTTTCCCTCTGCTGGCTTGTAAAAAGCCATTTCTACGCTGAAAAAAGCGGTTAGTTGAATTTCCTTTAAAAAGTGAGTAAACGCATTGCTTTTAAAGTGATTAGTTGACTTTGTTTTAAAAAAGTGTCAGCATAGTGGCAGATTCAAAACAAGACTAAAGTTACCTCTGTGAAAAAATGAAAATGTCAAAAGAAGTGTCTCAGAAGAAGGCAGTCTATGGACACTACAGTGTTCATTTGTAACCCAGGCTCATTCTGAAAATGTACCGCTATATACTTTTCTGGAGAACGCCAAATATGTCCCAGGAGCTACATTTTTTTTGCAGTTTTTGTTTTCGTGAATCCACCAGAGGCCGCTGTGTATGCTTTTTCACATCTCAAATTTCCCTAGCGAGTGCCATTTGTGCCTGCTCTTCTAATGTAAATCCACCAGAGGCCGCTGTCGACTGACTGACTGACTGATTGACCCACCCTCCTCCTTCCCTAAACCCAACCAATAATGTTTTCAAAAGCATCGATTGACCCGCTCCCACCCACTTCCCTAAACCCAACCAAAAGCAATCCAGAAAAAGAAAAGTCCTCACATGGTTTTTAACCACGTTTTCAGATTTTACCATATTCTCTCCCTGTTTTTTACTCGATTATTTTATTTTTTGGCTTCTGTTTTTGTCTTATCTGCTTTCTGGAACGGTTCTTTGGCGAACTCGAACCTCGTCGTCGTGGCCAACTCCTCTCTGGGTCTCAAGTCCGCCGACGTACATGGCAAGCTAACTGGACAAACTGGTAACATTTGGAAAGCCGTCCAAACGGAGGTCAGCGGTCAGCTGGTAAGTGCGAAAAGGAACGGCGTCACACCGCCCTGTAGTGTTCGTTTTAAAGACAAAATGCAGCCTTACGTACCTCTGGCTACATAATTCGCGATCTCCAGAAATGTATATAGGGCTACGTTTTCAGAATGAGCCTATGTTGTTCATTTGTGAATCCTAAAACTCCACATTTATAATCCACTTAGTCACTGACATTATATTCAGCAGGTATGGCGCAAAAAAAGCTGCTTCTCACTTAGGCTGTTTATGCTAATGAGGGAGAGATCGTCACTAGTGGGCGGGGCTTTCCCCCTCTGATGACACGTACAAAGGGAGAATGTCAGTCAAAGTGTTTCTGCAGACTGTTTTTATCAAGTTTTTGATTATAAAAAGTAGAATTAATTATTTTTTACCATTAGAAGCTATCTATATTCACACACTGTTACCCCACAACTGTGTTTAAACCCCTTATAAAAGTAATTTTTCCATAATTGGCCCCCTTTAAAGAGATTTTTCATAGAAATAAATGTCAGATAAACAAAGTGAAATGTTACTGGTCAGTAAGACCTGATGTATCACTTAAAAGTAAATAAAAAATATTAGACGAAAGACATAAACCTAAAACAAACTTAAATGAAAGGAATAAAGGACTAAAACTGAAAAAAAGTTGTTAACCAATAAAAATAAAAATACTATAAATATAAATAAAAGACTAATAAAAATCACAAAAGCATGTAAAATCATTCATTCATTTTCCTTCGGCTTCAACTCTTATTTATCAGGGGTCACCACAGCGGAATTAACCGCCAACTATTCTGGCATATGTTTTTGGACTGTGGGGGAAACTGGAGCACCCGGAGGAAACCCACGCCAACACGGGGAGAACATGCAAACTCCACACAGAAATGCCAACTGGCCCAGCCGGGACTCGAACCAGCAACCTTCTTGCTATGACAGTGCTAACCACTGAGCCACCGTGCCGCCATGCATGTAAAATCATTAAAACTTAAAAAGAAAATCAATGAAAACATGACAAATAATAGTCTAATATAATAATAATAGTATAAACTATACACTAACACCTCTGTCTATGTAAGAAGCTTGTCAAAAGTCAATTGACGCAATAGTTTATAAACTCTCCTTCGTGAACACGTCCACCCCTATAAATTTCCTTCTAAGCTCTTTTTTGTACACAAAGAGATAAGGCCATGATGTCTAAATGTCCATAACACTCACACAAGCATGAGGGAGCATAAAATACACCTCTGTGCTGCCATAAATAACAGCATGGTTTATTATGCATGAGAACTCCTCTAAGAGAGTTTACGAACAGTGCACGATAATTTGTCTTCCACAAGTGGCGAGACACAGCGGAGCGTCGACTGAAGCCTGTCTTTCCTCTAAAAATATGCACAGTTTATTTCAGAGCATCTCAGCCCACCCACCGCTCCCCCATCACACTGTAATTTATGCATGTATCCTTTAATCTACCTATCCTGCTGGAGACCCACCCTTACAGCACGCGCACACACACAATACACACACTCAAGTTTATATCACACCATAGTTTTTACACAGTGGGAAAACATTGCAGAGTACTGTCTAATTAGCAGTAACATCTTCATCATGAGACATTCAGGCTCATATGGAGATGGACAATTAAAAAGAAGTGAAAGAAATTTAAACAAACTTAATATTTTAAGCCTGAGTTTCGTTTTTTGAGGATGTTGTTCTCTTAAAGTTTGTGCAAAATCTAAATTTACAAAGTTAAAATGTTGCTGTTTAGGTGAACAATTAATCTGGGCAAGTTAATCCACTGAAAAAAGGTTGTTGTGGTAATCTTTAATCAAAATCTGACCATTTGCTTTCGCATTTATAGTGACGATCCTTCTCTGTAGACGCTTCAGTCACAATATTCTTAGCCACGCCCCTCTTACCTTTAGTTTGCTATGAGGGAATGATGCGCAAAAAAGAAGGCCCCGCCCCCGACTCAATATTCCATTTAAAGTTGAAAGTACATCAACATATTAAAATGAAAGTTTCAGCAACTTCCAGTTTACACAGATTTTAAGCAGGTAAAACTGCTAAAATGTACTGTATATAAATCAATGGTCTCAAACTCAATTCCTGGAGGGCCACAGCTCTGGACAGTTTAGCTCCAACCACCTTCAACTCACACCTGCTTAATAGTCTCTAGTAGTCTTGAACACCTTGATTAGTTGGATCAGCTGTGTTTGATTAGGGTTGGAGCAAAACTGTGCAGAACTGCGGCCCTCCAGGAATCGAGTTTGAGACCTATGATTTAAATGAATGCTAAACCGATTTAAAAAAAAATAATAATACCAATTGAAGAGGTTCAGTATATTCAGTTCAGTACGCATTGTGATGAACATGGGGACAACATTGATTTAAAATAAAAGAATATTGGAAATATCAGCCCCGTCACACAATCACACACTAAAGTCATAATATTTTTTAAATAAAGTTAGAATTGCAGGGAAAAAAAAGTCAACAGCAATACAATACTCAATTAATAATACTCTGAGTACAAATCGTAGAATATTGGAATTAAACTTGCATTACTGTGGGAATAAAGTCACATAGCAATACAAGATTAAAGTAATACTCTGAGTCCAAAACCTCCACCGAAATAGGTACTAGGATTACGATACTGGAATTCGCTGATTTGCCATTGTGTCCACATGCTGAACAGAAATGACTGTGATTGGCCGTGAAGGTCATCAGTTTACCGAACTCACCGCTGTTTACTGAGTGTGACCACAGATACAGGGACACTGGAGTGTTTAAAAGCCGTGATTCATCAGCGGATCGCTCGTATGTCAGCTTATAGACAAACCAGCTGATCGATGTGACTCTGAAACACTCCAGTGTCCCTGTATCTGTGCTTACACTCAGTAAACAGCGGTGAGTTCGGTGAACTGATAACCTTCATGGCCAATCACAGTCATTTCTGTTGAGCACATGAACACAATGGCAAATCAGCAGTGTTTAAGAACGCGCTCAACAGTGCTCAAATGTTAGCGGGAAAAGGACGTTTTTAAAATTTCAGTATCGATTGGTACCGAATTCCAGTATCGTGACAACCCTAGTAGGTACTCCATTTAAATTTAAATTTACTACACAACTGTTAGAAAAGTACGTTCTATATAGTATGAATGTATTTATTATGAATGGAACTCAGATGTGCTACATCCGCCATTTGTCTTTATCACATGACCTACTCGCGTCAGTTGTGTTGCTTCACCATAAGTAGTAGGTCATCCGGGTACTCCTCGCCCACTGCTTTTTGGATACTATGAATACGGACATACTACTCTGCATAGTGTTTTTCTACATCGTATACTGTTTATCACATACTATGTAGTCATATATGCGTATTACTGTAGCATATGTTTTGCACAGCTTATGCCCTTCCAGCCGCAACCCAGTACTGGGAAACCAGGAAGAAACCCACACCAACATGGGGAGAACATGCAAACTCCACACAGAAACGGCAACTGGCCCAACCGGGACTCGAACCACCGACCTTCTTGCTGTGAGGCGACAGTGCTAACCACTGAGCCACCGTGCTGTTTGTTACAAATAATTAATTAATATATTTTGTAATACAAATAGAAGTAATTAAAATGAAAATTGAAAATACACACACAAACGATTTAAATCTCTCGTCACCTGTGAGAATGAATTTCATCATTTTATCCTCTAAAGCACACAGTCAGGCAGCTTGCTAGTGTTTGGACCAGAGCCTAGCATAGTATCGCATGGGCCTGCGAGTGTATAGAAGCACTCTGACCATTTGTGGATAGAGTATCTAGACAATAATTAAAGCAGTCAGTTTACCTTAAGAGGATGATAAAAGATTCATTAGTAGATTCATTTAGTAATGGCTGTTGACTGCCAAAGACTGGAGAAACTGCCAAAGATGATATTACACTTCATTTCTCAATTATATACTTCCTTTGTTTGAGAACAAGCAAGAACTGCAGAGCAACTGCCAAAAATGTACTGCGGTATTATGTTTTTTGGACATGCTAACATGTTTATAATACCTGGATGGAAAAGCATGTTGTACAACAGTATGTTGAGGAACGTATGGTAATACTTTAAATATACCATAATATTGCAAATCGTGTAACATGGTATTCATAAGATACTCCAAGGTAATTTCAAATCTTACTAACACTGTAACAGTGAATAAATACATAAATAATGCCCTGGTAATAATATTATTAATCTCATATTATATAACCCTTTATAGGGCACTCGTTGAAATACTCATTGGAAAAACCCTGGGTTATTACATTATTTATTGTTATTAGTTTTACAATGAGTTATTACTGAGGGTTATTAAAAGATTTTAGATTTTGTAATCGATGTCAATGAATTGTCCATATAAGGTTATTTGTCTGATAATTAGTTAACAGTATAATTGTCATATTACATAAATAATCCCTAAACCTAGTCCTTAATCTAACCTTAACCTTTATAATCACTTTATATAACATTGTAATGCCGTAGATACGTGCAGATCAATTATATGTACTCTAAATTAAATTGCAACAGCTAAGAGAGAAAAACGCAAATATGGACATCAAACTTGCAATCGACATCTATAATTAGATGTTTCACAAACAGATTTTGTCTATATAATTTTTTCAATATGTTGATGTACAGTATGCTCAAAAAATGCATTGCTTTGCTATGTGACTTATTACAGTATACAAACATTTTAATAATTTAGTAGGAATCTTTGTCTATTTTTTAATTATGCTGTTGACTATGATCAAATATCACTGCAGTGTTTTTACAGAATTTTTGTCTTGTTTCTAGTCCAAATATCTAAAAATTCTTAAATCAAGAAGCATTTTTAGACAAGCAAAAAACATAGTTTTGTTTTTGAAAAAATTGTCAAATTAAAGTGAGTTTTTCCAAGCAAAATAATCTGCCAAAGGGGTAAGCAAAATAATCGTTTTTCTTTTTGACAACATTATTTTGCTTACCCCATTGGCAGATTATTTTGCTTGTTTTTAGTAAAAACTGACTTAATTTTGATGTATTATTTGAAAACAAGACAATATGTTTTGCTTGTCTAGAAAATTCTTCTCAATTTAAGATTTTTGTGATAGTTGGATCTCAAACAAGACAAAAACTCTAAGTCAGAAAAGCATTTTTTGCAGTGAAAGAAAGAAAGAAAGAAAGCAAGAAAGCAAGCAAGCAAGCAAGCAAGCAAGCAAGCAAGCAAGCAAGCAAGCAAGAAAGAAAGAAAGAAAGAAAGAAAGAAAGAAAGAAAGAAAGAAAGAAAGAAAGAAAGAAAGAAAGAAAGAAAGAAAGAAAGAAAGAAAGAAAGAAAGAAAGAAAGAAAGCAAACAAGAAAGAAAGAAAGCAAGAAAGAAAGAAAGGTCAAATATTTAATTACTATCTATCTATATTAAAAAATGAAAAGATACAGTGTGAAAAAACATTCTTCTTCTTGTTATTATTATTATAATTATTATTATTTTATTAGTAGTAGTAGTAGTAGTAGTAGTAGTAGTAGTAGTAGTAGTCGTAGCAGTAGAAGTAGTAGTAGTAGTGTTTGTACAAAACTGTCAACTAAAATGTTATTAAAATTTATTAGCAAATACTTCAGTATACCAATATCAGATTTTTTCACAAACTACTGCTGTCGATCATTTTTCAATATGCTGATGTGTGCTAAAACATACTGCACTGCTTTGCTATGTGGTTACTAGGGTCATTTAAATTAAAAGGTCTCTGTGATATTTTGGTAGACATGACTGGAGTTAATCATTTAATGCATTTAGCATTTACAGTTTTAACTAAGAGCAAAAGCAAAACAAAGTGGGTTTTGTTCACTCTTTTACATGGCAACTGCATTTAGAGGTCTGGGAAGTCAAACTTTAGAAAACACTACCATAATGTGCTGTATTAATGTTATGCAATTTATAGTCAAATGCTTTTAAAACTAAATCCTTTGCTGTTTTCTTTTGTGTGGTAGCAAAGGACAGTATTTTTTTCTCTCCCTTTTTTTTACCCTGTTAGTGGTGTTAATGTTTCTTTGTTCTTCACACAGAGACACATCTGAGCAGCTGGACAGGCGCAGACAGACACGCGATTAGCCTGAAGGCGGATCAGATCCCTGTCAGCCAATCACAGCAGCCGTGACCCGCCTCTCCTCAGGCTATTGGCTGGAGCAGTGCTGATGGACGTGCTTTTTGCTGGTGACATGACAGCAAACTCATCAGAGGCTGCTGATTATATAAGATGTGAAGGTAAAGCTGTGCTCAAGCTGAAGCTCGGGGCAGAAATGTGACCCTGTAAGAACATTACGATCAAAACAATACGCTTCTCACGGGCATCATGGGATACGGTCACTCTGTCACTTAACAACATGTGGTAACACTTTACAATAAGGTTGTATTAGTTGATGCATTTACTAACATGAACAAACAATGAACAATGTATTTATTACAGTATTTGTTCATGTTAGTTAACGAAAATGCAGTTGTTCATTGTTAACTCAGTGCATGAACTAATGTTAACAAGCATGACATTGGATGTTAATAATGCATTAGTAAATGTTGAACTATGATTAATAAATGCTGTACAAGCATTGTTCATACTTCATTCATGTCAGTAAACACATTAACTGATATTAACTAATGTTACCTTATAGTAAAGTGTGACCCAACATGTAATCTCATATTGATACAAGTGCAAAAGCAGAATATGAATATCAAACAGCATGAGGAATTCAAGAATTATTACAGCATTATTACAGACTTATTACTGTATAGCAATTATATGATATTTTAGGAGGATGGTGATGACTATGCTCAAATACATAAATAGATGGAAAGAAAGAAAATAAATTAGTAATAATAATAATAATAATAATAATAATAATAATAATAATTATTATTATTATTATTATTTTTAATAAATAATAATAATAATGATGATGGAAATAATAGTAATACTACTACTACTAATATTAATAATAATAATTATTATTTTATCATTATGTGCAAAATGTGTCAACAAACATGTATTTTTTTTAATTACCATCACCATTTTAGTTAATGAAATACAATAAATAAATAATATTTAATTTGTATATAGGTTTTTAAAGTATAGATATACAATAGAAGATACAGAAGATAAATAAATATATCAATAATAATAATAAGAAGAAGAATAAGAATAAGAATAAGAATAAGAATAAGAATAAGAATAAGAATAAGAAGAAGAAGAAGAAGAAGAAGAAGAAGAAGAAGAAGAAGAAGAAGAAGAAGAAGAAGAAGAAGAAGAAGAAATATATATTATTATTATTATTTTTGGTTCGAGCCTCGGCTGGGTCAGTTGGCATTTCTATGTGGAGTTTGCATGTTCTCCTCATGTTCGCGTGGGTTTCCTCCGGGTGCTGCAGTTCCCCCACAAGTCCAAAGACATGCACTATAGGTGAATTGGGTCAGCTAAATTGTCCGTAGTGTATGTGTGTGAATGAGTGTGTATGGATGTTTCCCAGTGATGGGTTGCAGCTGGAAGGGCATCCGCTGCGTAAAACATATGCTGGATAAGTTGGCGGTTCATTCCACTGTGGCGACCCCAGATTATTAAAGGGACTAAGCCGAAAAGAAAATGAATGAATGGATTAATATTATTAGTTTTTTATTATTATTTTTTATTATGTGAGAATGTGTCAACAGATATGTAATTTTTCAAATTACCATCGCAAAAAAAATACAATAAATAAATAAATAATTGTATATGGACATTTAAGAAAAAAAGACCAAAAAAAAAAATTAAGACAAAAGATTATTAAAAATAGATAACGATTGTTTAAAGTTTTAGGTTATTGCTTAGGTTGGGTATAAGAATTTTACCTATTTTACCTTACTTTAATTCTTTTAATTCAATTTATTTTCAGCATGATTACTCCAGTTTTCAGTGTCACTTGAAGCTTCAAAAACATTTTAATTTAACGATATCATGCTCAAGTAACATTATCATTAATATAAATTTTGAAAAACAGTTGTATCACTTAAAAACTGTTTTAAAACTGTGATACTTTTATTTTAAGGGTTCATTAATGAATCAAAACTTTATAACAGCATACATTCGAACAAAATTATTTGCACCAATATAAATATCTTTAATGTCTCTTTTGGTCATTTCCATGCATCCATGCTGAATGAAAGTATTTTTCAAATAAAATCAAACTGACCCAAAACCTTGTGACCGGTAGTGCACATTGAAAAAGCAATTTTGGATAAAGCAGATTAAAAGAACAGTTCTGTTTACTATGGTATATCGCTTAAAAAAAAAAACCACACACATTCTGCCATTCACTACACTGACCACCAAACAAACTGGTCTACCGGAGTTTTCCTTCGACTCCCAATCTGTCTCTGTCACAGGAAGCTTCCTCTCCTCCTGTCAGACGGATCCGTTTGCTGAGCTTTCCAAACACTCATTAACACACTCTCATTGGCTGCCGTTATCAGTCAAGAGCTCCTCAAGGAGGTGTTAACAATGCCTGTTAAGAGACAATTCACAGATAACTGTTAGCTTACAGATAAACAATAGTGTTCAAATGGATTACAATTTAAATGAGATTAAGAAATAAGATTATTTCAAAATAAGATTAAGATTTGAAAGTCGCTTAGAATAACTCTACAATGTTCGCTATTTTGTTTTTGCTACAGAAGTCAGCGATGACGCATATTTCAGTACGTTGATGTACTTCTAGCTGAAACGAAATATTAAGTATGACAGGGGCGTGGCTAAGAATATTGTAGCTGAAGCTTGAAGATTACCAAAACAACCTTTTTTTTTCAGTGAATTAACTTGCACAGATTAATTATTCAGCCAAAGTATAACAATGTGTGCTCACAAAATAAACATTGTAAATTTAGATTTTGCATAGACTTTAAATGACAAAATAAACGATCAAATACTGTGAAGCAATTATAGTACTTTGCAAGGGAGTTATAAATACTGAACGAACTACATGTTGCAACCCAGGCTCATTGTGGATACGTACCCAGGTCTACACTTCTGGAGACTGTGAAATACGTACCCAGAGCTACGTCTGCTTGCAGTTTTTGTTTTTCGCAAATCCACCAGAGGCCATTGTGTACACTTTTTGATGATCTCAATTATCTCTCGTACGTGTTATTTAAGCATACTCTTCTTGCGTAAATCCAGCAGGGGCTGCAATATGCATTTCAGCCGACCAGCTTGCTGTCGACCGACCTACTGACCCACCCACCCCCTTCCCTAAACCCAACCGATAGTGTTTTCAAAAGCGATCTAGAAAAGAATAGCCATCACGGGATTTTACCACGTTTTCAGCCTGTTATTTTTCCTTTTTTGCTTTTGTTTTACCTGCTTTCTGGAACCGAAAATTCTGCGCAGAAATAGCAAAAGATGTCCGCAGATTCTGTCTGGCCCTGCCTAAAGCTTACTAGAAACCCCAATACTTAAATTCCTTATAAAATCTTAGGAACATGCTACCTACCAACCACCTACTGTAGTAATAATCCAACAAACACCATAGCAACCGCCCTGAACTCTACAGAAACACCTTAAAAACCACCCAGAATGTCTTAGTAACCATTTCACAATGTCCTACCAAGCATCCAGAACAGCCTAGCAACCACCTGCTAACAATCTAACAACCACCCAAAGCATTCTAGCACTACCCAGAACCACCAAGATCCCAAAAACCACTCAAAATACAATAATGGCCACCTGACAATAATCTAAGAACTGTTCTAGAGCTGCTTAAAAACCTGTTAAATATCACTCAAGACACCTTAGTTACATTATAACCACCTAGCAACATCATAGCAACCATCAAGAACACTGTAATTTTTCAGAAACAATCAGTATATGATATGAATGATGAAGCTGATGTGAGATTTAAATATGAAATGCTGGAGAGCGCTTTGTGTATGTGTGTGTGTGTGTGTGTGTGTGTGCGCGTGCGTGTCCGCATGTGTGTGTGTGTGTGTGTGTGTGTGTGTGTGTGCGTGTGCGTGTGTTTGCGGAGGATGTCACAGTGCACATATTTTAAGGAGGGGCACATCAACGTCTGCATCTCTGATTGGAGTTGCTATGGAAATGAGATTGAGTCTTGGCTCATGTTTTTGTCTTTGCCAGTTAATGAGGGGAGTCTTAAAATACACAAACAGCATTTCTGAGACAGCGCAACATGCAAATCGTTTTTATTTGTGCACACGTGTGCTGTGTGAAAGACCACTCATGCAAGTGTAAATACAAGCATGTAAACATAAACACAAATGAACATGATTTAAGCCATCTACACTTGCTAATTGCTTTATGAATGGAATGTTGCACAGTGTATAATAACTATAATATATTCAACAGACAACACATAATTATTATGGAAAAATGAAATCTTTAAATGCTGTTTGCTTCTAGAAATTAAAATTGAGACTGAATTGGTGCATTTTTTTTCGCTTAATAATCCCACGTCGTCTGAGCATTGTCTCAAACTGTGCTCAGATACTAAAGTTTGATATAAAAAGGTCCTAAATGTCTTTACAACCTCAAACATACATTTCTCATGAAATAGTCACTCAAGACCAATATATGGAATCAAAATGAACTCTAAATTATATAAACAATTGTTTTATGACTTATTCTAATCATCATAATGCATTCATGCCCCTTTTTGACATTGAAGACATGCATATAATAATTATTATTATAATAATTGGCGACGCGGGGGCGCAGTGGGTAGCACGTTCGCCTCACAGCAAGAAGGTCGCTGGTTCGAGCCTCGGCTGGGTCAGTTGGCATTTCTGTGTGGAGTTTGCATGTTCTCCCCGTGTTCGCGGGGGTTTCCTCCGGGTGCTCCGGTTTCCCCCACAAGTCCAAAGACATGCGGTATAGGTGAATTGGGTAAGCTAAAATTGTCCGTAGTGTATGTGTGTGAATGAGTGTGTATGAATGTTCCCAGTGATGGGTTGCAGCTGGAAGGGCATCCGCTGCGTAAAACATATGCTGGATAAGTTGGCGGTTCATCCCGCTGTGGTGACCCCAGATGAATAAAGGGACTAAGCCGAAAAGAAAATGAATGAATGAATGAATTATAATAATTAGTATTATTATTACTACTTTTATTAAATAGTAATAATAATAATACTATTCATTATTATTATTAATATTAATAAATAATAATAATATTAATAATAATAATAATAATTACTAATACTACTACTACTACTAATAACAATAATAATAATAATAATAATTACTAATACTACTACTACTACTAATAACAATAATAATAATAATAATAAGATGTTGGGAGTTGTCTCATACCTATGTATACAATGTGGCTGTTTACTAAATATATGTTCTATGTTTAAAGTTATTATGTATAATTCTTAGAATTGGGTTCCATCTTGCTTCAAATATATTCATCTGAAGTCTAAGGCAATAAGTTATTCTTTCCATTTCATAAATTTCTCTTATTTTTTTGATCCATTGTTCATACATAGGTGGGTCTGATCTGAGCCAGTTAGATGTAATACATTTTAGTGCTGCAGAAAGCAATATTTGAAATATATTCTTATTATTATACAAGGGAACAAAACTGCAAGTATTTTAAGACTCTCAAAATACATATTTTATTTTGTTTTTACTACTTTTACATTTTTTACAATTATTTTTAAAGAGATTTTAAGAGTTTTTTTTTATGTTACACATACCTGGGTATGTACAGTATGGAGCACCTTATTCATTTATTCATTCATTCATTTTCCTTCAGCTTAGTCCCTTTATTTATCAGGGGTCACCACAGCGGAATGAATCGCCAACTTATCCAGCATATGTTTTACACAGCGGATGCCCTTCCAGCTGCAACCCATCACTGAGAAACACACTCCCACAGTCACACTCATACACTACTGCCAATTTCGTTTCTTTAATTCACCTATAGCGCATGTCTTTGGACTGTGGGGGAAACCGGAGCATCCAAAGGAAACCCACGCCAACACGGGGAGAACATGCAAACTCCACACAGAAATGCCAACTGACCCAGCCAGGGCTTGAACCAGCAACCTTCTTGCTGTGAGGCAACAGTGCTAATCACTGAGCCACCATGCCGTCCCTGGAGCACCTTATATATTTTATTTACATCATTGTTTTTGGTAAAATTACCCACAAAGACTGCAATAATAGTTTTATGTATGCCACAGAAATGAACTGCCAAAGCAAGCATTCTTGATATGATTATTTTTAAACCAGTTAAAAAATCATTAAAAAAACAATTTTACTCTCACTTTATTCTTCTGCCAATCACATTCACACAACAATAGACGTGTCACATTGCTAACTGCATTGCTCTTTCTTCAAAAATGGGGCCTTTATTTAGTATTTGCGCTTGCTCATTATGACCCAATAATCCCACAATAACAAGCAATTACATTGACAATGGCTACAAAACAATAAAGACAAGTTCATTTCGAAATGACGTAAAGCCATTCAGCCTTCTTGTGTCTTACGATTTCTTTCTTCCCCAGAATCTCTCGGACTTTCTCACAGTAAATGGATCTTCATTTAAGCGCAGTGTCCTTTGTCTTATAATACAGAAGCTCAGCTTATTTTAAAGTGCTACTGTGAGCCCACGGCCTGCTATCCACAAATAAATCCAATGCTTGTGACCATTAATGGGCTCTATTTATCACTTGTGTATGTGTGCGCGTGTGTGTGTGTGTGTGCGTTTGGATGTGGGTTGGTATAAAAAGAATGGATGCTGGGCATCATTTAAGATCCATTTGGAGATTGCTTTTGTATCTGTGTGTGTGTGTATGTGTGTGAGTTGAGCGTCACTCCTTTAGGGCTCTGATCTGAAATAATTTCTTATCTGCATTGCACTTCAGGTCAGCACACATTTACTGACTCAACGACACAATTTATAAACGTCTTTTAATAAAGATATTGTACTCTTCGTTAAGGCGCTTGTGTCTATATTTTGCATGCTGTGTCTGTTTTTGTATCCATGTTGAGTGTGTGTGTGTATGTGTGTGTGTGTGTGTGTGTGCGTGTGCGTGTGCGTGTGTGCTTGGGTGAAAGCCAGGCAAATAATTGCGGACACACACACTGCCAAACTGGCCATTAGGAGACTGTGTGTGTGTGTGTGTGTGCGCGTGTGCGTGTGCGTGTGTGTGTGTGTGTGTGTGTGTGTGTGTGTGTGTGTAATGCTGAACTGTAGTCCCTAAAAAGATAACACTGCCCAGTGGGAGTGTGCCAACTGGTACAAAGACTATATGTTTTTGTCTTACATATAGAGTTGAATCAAAATTATTAGCCCTCCTGTGATTTTTATTTTCTTTTTCAGATAAAATGATGTTTAACGGAGCAAGGATCTTTTCACAGTATTTCCTATAATATTTTTTCTTCTAGAGGAAGTCTTATTTGTTTTATTTCGGCTAGAATAAAAGCAGTTTTTAATTTTTTTTAACCATTTTAAGGTCAATATTATCAGCCCCCATTAAGCAATATTTGTTTTTCGATTGTCTACTGAGCAAACCACTGTTATACAATGACTTGCCTAATTACCCTAACTTGTCTAATTAACCTTATTAAGCCTTTAAATGTCACTTTAAGCTGAATACTAGTATCTTGAAAAATAACTAGTCAAATATTATGTACTGTCATCATGGCAAAGATAAAAGAAATCAGTTATTAGATATTATTTATAAAAAAATATACAGGGGGGTAATAATCCAGGAGGGTTAATAATTCTGACTTCAAGTTTACATGTAGACTTGCATGCAGTTTTCCATGAAAAATAAACGTTGCATAATCTGTAGATCAGCATAAATTCGAATTTGCATTATTTACTTAATGTGGTTATTTACTTCAATTGGTTAAAGGTGTGATTGCTGTAATAACAAAGTAAAAACATAGTAATATTCACAACTCATTAATGGCAAGTTGTCGAATGAATATAGAATGTTTTTTTGTTGTTATTAAGTTACGATTAAATTAAAATATTAAGTTAAAATATTAGGTTATGACTGTTTCATAAAACAACAACTCTTTTTTTATGGTCTGTACTGACCAGAATGTGAAAATAATATGCAGATTTTGAATGCATTTTGGGCGGCACGGTGGCTCAATGGGTAGCACTGTCGCCTCACAGCAAGAAGATTGCTGTTTCGAGCCCCGGCTGGGCCAGTTGGTATTTCTGTGTGGAGTTTGCATGTTCACCCCGTGTTCGCGTGGGTTTCCTCTGGGTGCTCTGGTTTCCCCCACAGTCCAAAGACATGCGGTATTGGTGAATTGGATGGGCTAAATTGGCCGTAGTGTATGTTTGTGAATGTGAGTGTGGAAGGGCATCCGCTGCGTAAAACATATGCTGGAGTAGTTGGAGGTTCATTCCGCTGTGGTGATCCCTGATAAATAAAGGGACTAAGCCAAATAAAAATGAATGAATGAATGAATTATGATGGATACGTTTATTTTAAGGTGTTTCAGAAGACATATCTGCAGTTTTTCATAAGTGTATATAAATACATGTTGCATGATCTGTAAATTAGCATAAAACAGAATTTGCAACCTGCTTTTTTTCTGTATTTCAGAAAAAAACAATGGACATATAAAGTAAAAATGTTGGACTAGGCTTAATTTACATCCAGTGTGTGAGAAACCACTCCGAATCCAGTACAAATAGCTATTTTCAATATCCACTGTTTAAGTGCTCATGAATAATGTTAACGTCAAAATAAGTCTTACTGAATGTGCACAGTCACATTATACATGAATGTCAGCATGGTTATATAATGATGTTTGTTATGTATGAGTATAGAATGAAAACATTTTAAAGCATATATACAGAGCAGTGCAACAAGAGGCAAGTCAAAGAGAAAGGAGAGAGAGAATGTTGAGAAATACCTGTGGCTTGAGGAAGACTGTCACTTTCTGTTGACATGTAATGAACAGGTGAACCGCAATAAGACTAACAGAGAGAGAGAGAGAGAGAGAGAGAGAAAGAGAGAGAGATAGAGAGACGTGACTCTCATGTTGAAATGTCACGACAGCATGGGCTCTGAGACGAGGTCTTAACGCTGACCGACCACATCAAAACTCCTCCAGCACCACACACACACACACACACACGACTAGCTGAAAAAGAGAAAGAAGTATTGTTAATATATATATATATATATATATATATATATATATATTTTTTTTTTTTTTATAAAAAATGTTAATAAATACAAACAAAAAAAGGTTACTATTAAAAACTGAATAATTTTTTAAGGTTTTATATCAATCACACAAACAAGCAAAAACATTACATTTAGTGCATTACAAAACTTATTGAAATTAAATAACTAAAGTCACTAACAAACAAACAAACAATAAATAAATAAATAAGAATGTGATTTATTTGAATTTTACTGGAAATAATAGAATATAACAGTCAGATTATCACACAAGCAAACATTAAAAACAATTGTTAGTAAAACCAAAATTTATTACGATTTAAAATCAAACAAATAATCACCAAGAAGAAGACTAAATAAATTAAATAAATAAATAATAGTATGAATCAGTGAATGAATGAATACAAAATTATTATTATTATTATTATTATTATTATTTAACAATTAAAAGTAAAATACCTTTATTTTAAGTATTACAGAAAATTATAAAAAAATATATATAAAGAAAATAATGCAGAAAACTTTTATTTGGTATGAACCAAAATAAAATAAACCAATAAATACAAACATAATTATTTTGAAAATAAAACATGTTCAATAACTAAAACTGTAATGAACATCAAATAAATTTTTTTAATTTAATTCTAACTTATGGTTGTAGTTATATTTTTTTAGTTATATACTTGACTTATTTATACACTCTAATATCCCTGATCTGAATAAAGCCGTCAAGCCAAACGTGGGAGATTTTCTTCCCCCGTTTCTGTCAAAATTATCAGTGATTTATGACTTCAGGTTCCCATGGTGCAGATTTAAGATGTGGTTCAGTGACCATAGAGCCGCCTTTGACCGCCTCCACACAAGTGTACCCTACAGAGACGTCTAGTGTGCGACAGGTTCAGCCTATACCAACACAGATCCAACGAGAGCACGTGTGTGTGGGTGTGAACAGTTTCTATAAGCAGACGTATATCATCCTTCACTGTATTCCCAACACTCACAGGCCAATGCCAATGAGCCCTGACCTGAAAAATACACTCATCCCAGCACACTTCATTTGGCATGACCCCGCTGGAGAACAGGTTAACCAAAGAGGTGTGTGTGTGTGTGTGTGTGTGTGTGTGTGTGTGTGTGTGTGTGTG
>CAIGQV010016298.1:6526498-6557134 GCA_903798115.1 Danio jaintianensis | reverse complement strand
TCATGTTGAGTGTCAAATTAACGATTCTTTGATTCAACTGATTCAGTCAGAGTGAGTCTCCAATTAACAGATTACTGATTTAAAAATTATCCTATCAGGGTGAGTGTCAAATTAACAATTAATTGATTTGACTGATTCGTGCAGAGCAATTCTCCAATTAACAGATCACTGATTCAAATGATTCGGTCATGTTAGTGTCAAATTAATGATTCTCTGATTCAACTGATTCAGTAAGAGCGAGTCTCCAATTAACAGATCATTGATTCACTGATGCAGTCAGGTCAAATGTCAAATTAATGATTCTTTGATTCAACTGATTCAGTCAGAACGAGTCTCCAATTAACAGATCATCGATTCACTGATGCAGTCAGGGCGAGTGTCAAATGAATTATTCTTTGATTCAACTGATTCAGTCAGAGCGAGTCTTCAATTAACATCACTGTTTCAAATGATACAGTCAGGTCAGTTGTTAAATTAATGATTCGTTGATTCAACTGATTTAATTAAAGAGAGTCTCCAGTTAGCAAATCACTGATTCAAATGACACGTTCAGGTCGAGTGTCAAATGAACAATTCATTGATTTAACTGATTCAATCAGAGCGAGTCTCCAGTAAACAGATCACTGATTCAAACGTTCCAGTCAGGTCGAGTGTCAAATGAACGATTCTTTGATTCCACTGATTCAGTCAGAGTGAGTCTGATTCATTCAGACCAAGGTTAACAGATTCAGAGACTGGAGTTTCTCGTCCACCTCTGGTTATATCTGTTGGCAGAAATCAAGCAGAAAATCAACTAATACTCTAATGACTGCAGTGCTAGTTGAAATGTAAAGACTTCAATCAACAGAATGTCTAAAGCGGATTCTCTATTTAAACATAAGGACAGTTTTTGTAGGTTCTTCATCTTCTGTTTCCCACCTGGATCAGATGATGGTTTTGTAGAGTCATAAATAAGCTGCACTCGGGTGGGACTCAGAGTTGAGCCCTGAGTAACCCAAACCGGAGGAATGAGAGAGGGATGGAAAGTTTGTGCAGGAAGAGTGAGTGAGTGAGAAGGGCAAGCAGTTGGTGGTCACGGGGTGTGCGGGTGATCAGGGTCGAGAGTGTGTGTGTGTGTAGGAGAAGGGGCCACTGGATGGATGGATATCACTCAGACTTCATATGTCTGTCTACATGACTGACCGCTGCTCATTGCACATCCATGGAATGCAAAATAACATAACAAAAGATGCTAATTTACATGGGTTTGAAAGCACATGCATATTTCATGCAAACGCTTGCTGCATGCAGATTTAGTTCGAGTATAAACAGGGCCAATGGATCATCATTTAAATGCATGTTTACTTTTCTTAAGTACAACTGCCCAACAATGTTATAGATGCCAGCATGAAACAAATTTTAAAAAGACTGTACAGTATTATAAACAATTACATAAATGTGTAATATGTAAGTAGCACATTTAATGTCTTGAAGTTTACTGTCCAGCCAATCCAAACCAAACCAAAAAAATGTCATTTTACATTGAAATGTTTTAATAATAATAATAATAATAATAATAAATGTAATAATAATAATAATAACTTTATGTTTTTAATATTAAATGTATTTAATAATAAATATTTATTAAATGTGTTATTATTAAATGTATTATTATTATTATTATACATTTATGCATTATTAATTATTGTTATTAAATGTATTATTATTATTAGTATTATTATTATTATTAATAATAATATTGTTTATTTATTTGTCATTTATTATTATTATTATTATTATTACTGCATAATTTACAATATTGTTATTAAATACACTTCATTTTTATATATTTGTTTAATTATTTATAAAATGATTAAATAATTACAAGTATAATACTTTTAGTAATCTAATAACATTATAATTACTTATATGATCAAAATAATTCAAATAATAATAATTGTATTTATTTATTATTATTATTTGTTATTATTATTATTATTAATATTATTATTGTATAATTTACAATATTTTTATTAAATACACTTCATTTTAAGTGTATTTAAGTGTATTTAATTTCTTTTTTATGTTTGTTTAATTATAAAATGATCAAATAATAATTATAATACATTTAAAAACGTAACAATATTATAATTACTATTATAATCAAAATAATTCAAATAATAATTTAATTTGCATCTATTTTATATTATAATATTTTCTGTTAATGTAAAAAAAAAAATCTTAAAACTCCAAGCACACATCTTTATGACCCCAGAATCTCAGAATTTTATTTCACCTTGACTTCTAGAGAATAAGCAGAAACAAAGCCTCCAGAGGAACGAAAGCATATAAAACGATTCTTCTGGATCTGTTAGCGAGGGCTGATCTTCTGTTACATGCAAAGAATTTCCCAAAGCTCTCTTTCAGGAATTGTCTGGGAAATGAGCCCTGAAATCACACAACTCGGCTCCTGACCGGCCAATTGTCTGCCAGCTGGAGAAGAAAACAAGCGCGAAACGTGAAATCAAATTTGCGAAATCGGTCAAGATCTACATCCGTCTGAAGGCAAATTGGAGCAGCAAGTGTGACCTGGGAGTTTATTTACGCTTTGCCAGTCTCAATTAGACAGTAATTGCACGTCTTAACGAGAAAGTGAAATTTCTCAGCTGTTAATGAATCCCCCCGACGTTTGCAGAGAGCCGAGATGTTGGGTGCGAATGTGACATTCTCCATTCCCTTGATGTTTGGAAAATCTTCGTCTGGAAACTCGCATTAGATCTGCTTTCCAGTTTCTGCAGTGACTGTACAGTTGAAGTCAGAATTATTAACCCCCCAGTTTTAAATTATCTAAAACTGTTTGCCAAGCTTATGATTACATTACATATTTGGAACCACCAATAAAATTAAACAACAGCTGTCTCATAAGTTTCGTTTCTAAATGTTCAAATCAAATAAAATCAGCTTTTCTTCAGGTTGCCCGAGCTAATGCGCACTCGAAAGGAACCAGATCTCGACACCAACCTCATTTATGGCCGTTCTACACATTATCATCCTCTGAATAATGATCGTCCAATCGTGCTGCTCTTCTGAAGTAATTCCAAACTTGGTCTTGATAGCGAATCTCCTCCAGAAATGAAAGCGACTCTTTGTTTACAAGTTTGTGGGCGTTTGAGTAATTGCTGTCATGTGATATGCGTTTGACAGGACGGACTGTACCTCGCGTTCGTTTCATGCCGATTACAAAACCAAAAAACCTTTGTTTTCAAGTGCAGTTGGTTCATTTAAAAGTACAGATTTCAAGCTTTATGTGGATATATTTCTTATGTCTGTGAAGCAAGTATTCGCTGAGTTTCCAGTGTGTTTGTTGACCACATAACTGTCGTAAAAGCACACGTCTGCTCCGAGCTTCTCCCCTGGAGAAACGTCAATCTATAGCGATCGATGATTGGCTCCTGTACTAGTAGACGGGGCTTCATTTGCCATATTGACCGTTACGCTTTTCTCCGGTAAAGTCTAGATAAGGATACACGGCCGGCCGGAAGTGTGATATGCGCATCAATACACTGTATAACAATAATTAATATTTTTACAGTACTGTGACTGTTGGGTTTAGGGGTAGACTTTAAAAAATAAAATTTATTGGGTAATTTAATAGATAACATAAATAATACTCGGTACAACTACTCTTTTTACATTACTGTGACGGTTGGGTTTAGGGTTGGGGTGGGGGTAGACGTTAATAAAATACAATTAATGGGAAATTTAATAAATGATATAAATCATTTTCATTAACTTCCAGCTGCATCCATATCTAACCTAGCAACAACCCTTTTCCCCATTCAAAACTATAGGAGTGACACGTCTTGTGTATTTTATAGTCTTTGTTTGTTTAGACAATCAAAAAATATATATATAGCTTATGGGGGCTGATAATTTTGACCTTAAAATGTTTTTAAAAAAATTTAAAAACTGCTTTTATTCTAGCCGAAATAAAACAAAGAAGACTTTTTCCAGAAGAAATGATATTATCAGAAATACTTTGAAAAATTCCTTGCTCTGTTAAACATCATTTGGGAAATATTTGAAAAAGAAAAGAAAAAAAAAGAAAAATCACAGGAGGGAGAATAATTCTGACTTCAACTGTATATGTGGAGATGGAGAATTCTGGAATGCAAACACACACACACACCCATCAGTGTGATTTATGACAGGCCACAGAGGTCTTGTCCAAGAAGTATAATTTAATTGAAGGCGCACGCAAGCTTGATTTTCAGAAATATCCATTCAGTATTATTGACCAAATGAGTCAGAAGAAAAATCAGCTTTTAAATGTCCATGTTCAGTGCCCATATTAATCAATAATTCTCTTTCTTTGAAAAATAAATGGTTGTTAGTGTTCTGTGAGGATGTCCCTGCAAATACATCAGCTGATGAACTCAGACTGCTAACAATGTTATATGAGTCTGTGAAGCGATCGTCAATCTCTTCGAGTTTCTAATCTAAATGTATGGCATTTTTATGCAGCTTCCGCATCCTAAGCAATGTCCAACATAGAGATTGATCCTTTACTGTCACTGTATGTGGCTTTTGTTTTGTTGGGAAGGGACATACAGTTCCTGAATCAAGTCAGAATTATTAGCCCTACTGTATATCTTATCCCCCAATTTCTGTTTAACGGAAAGAAGATTTTTTTCAACACATTTCTAAACATAATAGTTTTAATATATAATTTCTAATAATTGATTTCTTTTATCTTTGCCATGATGACAGTACATAATATTTTACCAGATATTTTTCAAGACACTAGTATTCAGCTTAAAGTGACATTTAATTAGGCAAGTTATTGTATAATGATGGTTTGTTCTGTAGACAATCGAAACAAATATTGCTTAAGGGGGCTAATAATACTGACCTTAAAAAACCTTCTCACAAAAAAAGCAGTGTTGATGTACATTTAACAGTAGTAAAGGATTATACAATTTTCATTGTTTGAAGCGGCACAATAAACACTGAAAAAAGTGATACTGCCACTTATATGTAAACAAATACACCCCAATTTTTAAAGTTAAAAACGTTCATTAGAGGAACTGATTTGGCTTTTTCTCTTGAGCTTATTGTAATTTAGTTATAGAAACGATACCACAGTAAAATATTCAAAGGTACATGTTGAAAATAAAACATTATTTCAAGAGTATCACTTAAAAAAAGATACAAACAAACAAATAAATAAAATGGTACAGTTATAAATTAAATCAATTATAAATTCCCTTACATTTATATACCGCTTTTCTGGACACTCAAAGCGCTTTACACATTTTTTGGGGGGAATCTCCTCATCCACCATGCGACGGCAGCCATGTTGTGCCAGACCACACACCACACAGCAGCTGATTGGTGGAGAGGAGACAGAGATATTATAATATGGGGATGGTTAGGAGGCCATGATGGACAGTGGGCAAATTTGGCCAGGATTAAACCCCTACTCTTTTACGAAGGACATCCTGGGATTTTTAACGACCACAGAGAGTCAGGACCTCGGTTTAACGTCTCATCCGAAAGACGGTGCTCACTGAGCAGTATAGAGTTCACTATACTGGCGCCCCTGCTGGTCTCACTAACACCACTTCAAGCAGCAGGTTGACTTTCCCATGTGGTCTCCCATCCAGGTACTGACCGGGCGCAGCCCTGCTTAGCTGCAGTGGGTGACCATGTGAGAGTTGCAGAGAGCTAGCTGCTGGCACAACACCGGTTATGGTTGAAATGATGTATTATGCCTTTTTTCTGTAGTACTCCTATACTATTGTAGTATTACTGTAGTGTTAACTCCTATAATACTGTCATTCATTCATTTTCCTTGTTTCCTTAGTCCCTTTACTCATCAGGGGTCACCACAGCGGAATGAACTGCCAACTTATCCAGCATAGGTTTTACACAGCGGATGCCCTTCCAGCTGCAACCCAGTACTGGGACCTATAATACCGTAGTTACTGTAATTTTTTTAAGGTATGTGGTTGCAATCAATTTATATGGGCTGAATTTAAACAAACAAATTAAGTTGAACATTACTACATTTAATTTGTTTGTTTAAATTCAGATGACATCAATTGTTTGCAACCACATACCTTAAAAAAATGTGTAAAAAAAATAGTAAATCCAAAGAATAATTTTTTTCAGTGTACACAGTAAAAAATCCTGGGTTCCACACAAACAAATTGACAAATCCATTAAGTTAACGTATCTGTTTTTATAAATTTAAGTGGATTGAACATAAAAAAATGAAGTTAGTAAATGAAGTTAAAATTATTCGACTCATTTGAAATACGTCGTTTGAGCAAACAGGAACAGTCATATTTTTGAGCGTAAGGAAAATGAGCGCAGTGTCAGTACAGTGAGTGTCAGATTCACATCTCTGGCGTTCGGCCGCGTAATACGAGCGTTCCTTTTATCATGAAGCAGGAACTCGATCCTCAGACTGAAATGTGGGGCACGAGCAGCCTGCGCTTCTCTGTCAACCAAAACACCTGGCATCACCTTCACCCACTCATGCCAACACCAAGGCCAACAGCGCTGCGTGGATCCAGCACTATTGAGCTAAATTCAGCTTTGTGTCGCTTAAAAGGAGCATCGTTTCATTGACATTTGCTTTTTATACTGGAAAACGTATAGACATGCTCATCAGTGATAAGATTCTGATGCTATGAACCTTATAAATAACTTGATAACTTGTTGTAAAATCTGACGTTTTTGTTCAAATGTAAATAAAAGCTGGAAATTATTTATTAATATTGTTTTTATTATAATAAGAGGTTAATATAAACATTTTAATATTAAATGTAAATCAATAATATGTAGATGCAAATGTGGATATACAAATGTGAATCACGACTATATAGATGTCAATCTGAAAATATAATTATAAGTCTTGTCTTGGGACAATTTTGAACAAACATTTTTGATCCACTTCAAATGTTGAATACTATACACTACCTGGCCAAAGTCTTGTCGCCGATCCAAGTTTTAGGAACAACAAATAATGACTTGACTTCTAGTTGATCATTTGGTATCAGAAGTGGCTTATATGAAAGGCAAAGGCCTCTAGATTACGCTTATTTTACCAAAATAAAATATGATCATGCCTTGATTTTTAGTTATTTAATTAGGACATTAAGGTCTGACTTTGCTTAGACAAAAGACTTGTCACAAGAATTAATATTGTGTATGACTCCCATGAGCTTGGAGGACTGCATCCATCCATCTCTGCAATGACTCAAATAACTTATTAATAAAGTCATCTGGATTCATCTTCAATGCCTTCTCCTTCATCTTACCCCAGACATGCTCAATAATGTTCATGTCTGGTGACTGGGCTGGCCAATCCTGGAGCACTTTGACCTTCTTAGCTTTCAGGAACTTTGATGTGGAGGCTGAAGTATGAGAAGGAGCACTATCCTGCTGAAGAATTTGCCCTCTTCTGTGGTTTGTAATGTAATGGGCAGCACAAATGTCTTGATACCTCAGGCTGTTGATGTTGTCATCCACTCTGCAGATCTCTCGCACGCCCCCATACGGAATGTAACCCCAAACCATGATTTTTCCTTCACCAAACTTGACTGATTTCTGTGAGAATCTTAGGTCCATGTGGGTTCCAGTAGGTCTTCTGCAGTATTTGTGATGATTGGGATGCAGTTCAACAGATGATTCATCAGAAAAATCTACCTTCTGCCACTTTTCCAAATGATCAACTAGAAGTCAAATTATTATTTGTTGCTCTTACAACTGGGATTGATGACAAGACTTCTGTCAGGTAGTGTAGACATAAATTGGAATGCGTACAACAGTGAGATTATACTGTACATTTATTATTTTTAGCTATTGAGAATTGATTGGGTGGTTACAAAAAAAGTGTAGATCTTGTGAGGACTTATCGACAAGGATCCTTTTTGTTGCATCTTTGATTCTATTTACATTATCATACTGTAGTACATTAACCGTTTCTATGATATATGTACTTTTTTTCATAATTTTATCTCATTCAGTTTTTTAGGGCTACAGCATCTCCACCAGAAAAGGACCAGTCACACCAAGAGCTATTGGTCAGCCCACAATTCACAATTTTCTATGTTCAATCCCCTTAAATTTGTAAAAAAACCTAATAAGCTAACTTAATTCCTTCATGTTGTCCCAACATAAATCGATTGTGTGGAACCCAGCATTTGTTTTAAGTGTACTGTATAAATCTTCAGGGTAAATGCTAGGAATTCCACAAGTCTGAACAAAAGCAGATGAGAAAAGAGATACTGTAGATGTTTTAGCATGTAAAAATGTCCTGACTGATTGTAGGAGAGCATTTTCAAAAGCTCTCTTTTTGTCTGCACCAGATTTATGAGTGAAAATGAGTCCAGATGTGTGTGCGCGTTGCTCTGAAACAGGTGTGCTCTGTGCAACGAGCTGATGTAAATGCTAAAAAAACACTTACTGTACATGTGATGTTTATGGCAGTGAAGGGCAGGTCAGCGCTATTTTCCTCCTCTTTCTCCAAACCTCTCTCTGGAGGCTCTTATAATGGCAGCATAATGAAATGAGCAAAATCCACTCAGCTGGCAAGATTAGCTCAGATTCTGGACTCGCCAATGAAAGGAGCTGCTTAATTGAAATAAACGAGTGACGGCTGTGAAGGACAGGATGACAGAGGGATGAAATGTGCTTTTCATTTTCATACTGAGGTCATCGGGAGCTTTGAGGCCATTATGGGTCCTGTTGGGAGTGAAAGATGATCATGAGTATATTAAATAGACTTGATGTAGTGAGAGCTTCCAAAACGTCAAAAATGACAGTCGGCGTCGTTATTCCAAGATGATTTGGAAGTAGGTAAATATTAGGAATATTAAATTAGAAATAAAATGTGAAAAATGTTTACAATTATTTAAATAATACAAAGTTAAATTAAAAAACAAAAACAAATATATATATATATACATATATATATATATATATATATATATATATATATATATATGATTGTGAAATATTTTTTATTTTCTTTTTTAAATATATTTTACATTTATATTTTTTTTAAATGTCATTTCCATGTAGTGAATTTATAATAATTTTTATTACCGTAATAATATAATTTTTTAATGATCGTTTTTATTCTCTTTTTAGATATATTTAATACAAATAATTGTAATATATATATAATTTTTTATACATTTAAATATGTTAGTACATTTAAATAACAAAAGCTAACAAAAATGACAAACAAATACTAAAACAACAAAGAAATGATAAATTAATAATGATTATTTTTTATCATTTATAAAGTATTGTCATCATATTTATATAAATTTCTTAATAATTTATTTTATGTACAATGTGTGTGTATTTATACGTAAATACACTGTTAACTGTACCATGAACTGTATTATACTGTAGGACAGTTATGCTGTATATTACTGTATTTTAAAGTTGCATTGTGAAAATTACTGTTTATTTTACAGTACAGACATACAATACTGTAAATACATATACAGCAAGATAAATTGTGTTGTAAATGTAAATACAGTATTTTTGCTGTAACTGATTTACAGTAAGTTACTGTAGATTCTACAAGAAATTGTTAACAGTGTATACACAGCACACATATATATCACGTAAATACAAACTTTTATCTTGAATGCGATTAATCTCGATTAATCATTTCACAACACTATTTATTTATTAATAATTATATATAAAAGGATGATTTGGAAGTAAGTAAATATTAATATATTATTAATATTAAGAATATTAAATATATAGATATTATAAATAAATAAATAAATAATCTGTTGGGGCAGGAAGCAGCAGTACTCATAGTAAAGTCCCTTTAAAGCGCATGGTGGTCCTCATGCTTAATGTTAAGAAAAAATATTTATTTAAACTTAAATTCTAAAATTATTGTGAAATATTTTTTATATATATATTTAACAACAAATATTTTTAATTAAAAAATTATTTAAAAAAAATAAATAAATTAAATAAATAAATAAATCTCTTGGAGGAGGAAGCAGCAGTAATTATAGTAAAGTCCCTTTAAAGCCCACTGCAGCTCATGGTGGTCCTCGTGTTAAATAATGAAGATCAGAACAGATACAGTTATTCTCCCTCTTTTCACATCATATCAGTCTTCTGTTCAGCAGGACTCTCACAAAGCATTCATTCCCACCTAACATCCCTCTTTCTCCTCATCTGTGGATTAATTAAACTGAATTTGACTCCAGATATATGCAAACACTTTAATGTCAAATTTCCTCATCAGCAAGATTTTCCAAATAGCTCCATTAGACCCTAATAACTCCAGCACAGGCCCTCCCTATTTAATTGGTAGAGGATGAATTAGTACTAATCAGCAGGAGTAATTATCAGTAATGTCGGATAAGTACGTTCTCTCAGTCATCGTTAGGATATGAAGCTAAAAGACTGTAAAAAAGGGAAACGGGTTCAATGAGGGACGTCAGAACTGATGCCATTATTAAAGTGAAATAAACCAAAACACCTTTTTTTATTATTTAAAAACAAAATTGTACAAATTGTGATTTTAACATAACAAATTAAGTACCAAAATGTCACAATTTGGTGATTCATGATTGAGGAGGCAGTTTATTTACTGATACATTTAGACATTAGATAGATCTAGATAGAGTTTTGGTTATAGCGTGTGCAGTGGAATCACATTATTTTTCATTTAATACAACATTTGCTCAGCTTGAAAAATAATAGCAAACCACATAGAAGGAAATAGGTATCAAAAAAAGAAAAATATAAATTGTCATGCTTGTTATTTGATTTTAGTTATGCAGACCAGCATCTTGATTTTCATCAAAAATAAAATCAAAAAATGTTATATAGTTGGCAAAAAAACTAATTTAAGTTTACAAATAGCTTCTAAAACAGCAGTTAATGTATAAAAAAGATTAAATAAAAGCATTAAAATAAAATCCACAAAGCAGATTTTCCATAAACACACTGACTGCAAAATGCAATATAAAAATATTATAGAAATTAAAATCGACTTTTCAATGACAAGAAAACCACAGGATTGAACACCGACTGAATATCCATACATAGTACTTTAAGTTCATATAGTAGCATGTTAGAAAAGTAACAATGATCAAAATAAAATCCACTAAACTTCATGTATTCTTGCTATCTATTAAACTAAAAACCCCTTCGTTCAGGAGTTAAACGTGCAAAAACTGAATATAAATTGGGCGCAATGATATATTGTTTATATATTGGAAGTTGGCTCTCGCGGGATCCTGTTTTGACTGGCATCGCGGCTTCTAATTATAACAAACAGATTATTTTATAAACCAAGGACATCAGGAAGGCTTGTTTTCAAAGCAATGATCCAACAATGTTAAACACAAGAGAGTGTTATTTTAAATATACTGCACCTAGACGGCAAAAAAACGAACAAAAAATAAAACGAAAGAAAAATAAACAGCAGAAATGTTAAAACCTCGACCTGAGATAAAAGAGGAGCCGCGAGGACAAAAAGCCAAAACAGTTGTTGGAGATATCGGATCTGTTATTTGTGTAACCTCGTCTGATTCGTTGTTTTTGGAACGATTGAACAAAAATGAAGCGACTAATAAGAGAATATCACTCTAAAAACATCGGATTAGAGACACTTTAGGATTGATTTATAGCAAAAAAACACCAAAACTGAGGCGTTTCAGGGAGACAAAGTTACAGAAAAGGCTAAATAAAACATTTCTTTCAACAAAAAACGTAAACTCATTGTAAAGTTCTTCACATTTCAACATCTTCCCACCGTAAGGCACCCAAAAATATAAACAAACACACTCTCAAAAAATGATAGGATATTTTTAGGGTAAAATGATGAGAATATTTAAAAATCTAGTCGGTACATAATGATGAGGGGGAGAAATGACCCTACTAACCACGGCTGACCATCATATACACATTTGTGTGAATTAAATACATGCAAAAACGTACGTACAAATATACAAACGCTATATATGCTTCTTACAGATGTACGAGTCAAACTTGAAGGGGCAGTTCACACAAAAAAATGAAAACGTGCAGTTTATTTACTCATCTTCAGGCTATCCAAGATGTAAGTGATGTTTTATTCTGGGCTTTATTGAAGGTTTTAGCTCATAAAATGGAAGTCAATGACTTCTGGAAATTTAAGAGTCATAAAAAACACATACAGGCAACACGAAATTAATCCTTCCGATACAATGAGGTCATGTGAAGTTAACCGATCAGTCTGTGCTAAAAACTGAACATAATTTACAACATAAGAAGTCAATATGTCATCCAGAGCCATAGGTATTAATTTTGTTTTGCCTGTCATGTGTTTTGACACACAAAGTTGTTTGTTTTTCTGCCTTTCAAGAATATTTGGCTTGAAATATTTATTTAATATGTACTTTGAAATAAAGACCACAATTTCAGCAAAAAAGGGGTTAGTTCATCCAAAACTGAAAATTCTGTCATCATTTACTCTTCCTTCACTTGTTCAAAAGCTATTTGAGTTTATTTGAGAAGATATTTTGAAAAAAGTTAGAAACCTGTAACCATTGACTTCCATATACTTGTTTTTCCTATAGAAGTCAATGGTTACAGGTTTCTAGCTTTCTTCAAAATATCTTCTCAAAGAAACTCAAATAGGTTTCAAACAAGTGAAAGAAGAGTAAATGATGATAGAACTTTCAGTTTTGGATGAACTAACCCTTTTATCTCTCTTGTTTTTTTGACTCTCAAAGTTGTTTGTTTTTCTGTTTTTCCCTTTCAAGAATATTAACTTCACCAATAACTACAGTTTCAGCTTTAAAAAAAAAGGGGTTAGTTCATCCAAAACTGAAAGTTCTGTCATCATTTACTCTTTCTTTACTTGTTCAAAAACTATTTGAGTTTCTTTGAGAAAATATTTTGAAAACAGCTAGAATCCTGTACTTTTTTTTCTACTATAGAAGTCAATGGTTACATGTTTTTACCTTTCTTCAAAATATCTTCTTTTTATGTTCAACAGAAGAAAGAAACTCATAAATGTTTGGAATCACTTGAGGGAGAGTTAATAGCGAGTAACTTTTCATTTTTGGGTGAACTATCCCTTTAATGTTCTACTGAAGAAGAAAAAAATTGAGGCTGAGAAAATTAACAGCACATTTTTAATTTGTGGGTGAACTGACCCTTTAAACTGACCCTGCTGTAAAATCAAGTTGACATCCAGATTTGAGCAATACAGAATGCTAATTTGGAGTATATCTTTAACAATCTTTACCTTGTTCACTTTGGAGTAATCCATGGCTGTGTCAAGCTACCATCATTAGCTTTTTCTCCTCATACCATAAATCTTCCAAAAACTAGAGTGGTCCCATAATTGTACAAAATTACCTTCATTTTTACACAAGCACTTCAGCATTTCAGCACCAACCTACATCATCGTCCTCTTTCTCCTCTAGACGGCTCCGATCATTGGGTTTTTCCGCCGAGGGTCTTGATATTGTTCATCTGAGTATGGGCTGTAGCTGTCAGAACTAGCCGTTCGGTAGTTACCCTGGTTTAGCGCCTCATATCGCGGTGGTTCTCTGGCTCCTGGGTTGGACATTGGCGGGACGTCCTGCCTCAGCGGTGGCCTCTGTTGCGCTGGGGATGGTGGGTAATAAGCACCCGGGGTTTCTGTGGGTCTGGGTACGGGCAGACGGGGGGAGCGTGGAGGATTGTCATAGATGGGGTTCGGGTAATGGACAGGGTCTCTCTGATTGGACCAGTTCTGGTTCGGATATTCGTCAACAGGCTTCTTCCTGAAAAAAAAAATATACCAAGGATAAACCACCATGAAAAAAGATTTTCAGAAAATAGTGACTTGAATTTTCATCTGCTCATCACAAACCTGTGGATGATTTAAAAATAATTGTAGTAGTCAAATATACAGCGTATAATCCAAGTCAGGGTTCAAATGACTTATTTTCCTGCTTTTTCAGTTCTTGACTGATGTACTGTAGTTAGGGCTTTAAAAATGTGCTCGGTGGTATAAACAAACAGCATATGGCTTTGGAGCAACATGAGGGTGAGTAAATAACAGTTTTCAAGGTCTAACTGGCAAACCGACACAACCATGCAGCTCCCGAGCACAATTTGCCAGCCAGCATGTGTCTTCTGAAGCCCGTTTACCAAAGACGTCCTGCTGGTTATGCTAGTTAAGAAGCCTTGCAAAGAAACCAGCACATCATCATACCAAAACTATTGAACACAATGGGATATAACTGTCACTTTTGTTGGTCAGTTCTTCGTGCAGAGCTTCAGATTCAGGCAGAACTAGAAAGAGATCAGATCCAAAACACAACAGATGCTCTTCGGCAGGGAACGCAGCTTTGTTCGCTTACAAAATCAAAGAATGTAAGCAGCATTCAAACATCACAACTGAAATGTTTAATGCATAAACTTCCAGCAAATTAAGCCGTTAACTGTCACCCCCATGTTTTGAACATAGACATAAAAATGAACATGACATAAAAAACTTAAATGATAGACAATCTGAGGACAACATGGAGGCTCAGTGGTTAGTACTGTCGCCTCACAGCAAGAAGGTTGCTGGTTTGAGTCCCGGCTTGTCAGTTGGCATTTCTGTGTGGAGTTTGCATGTTCCCCCCGTGTTGGCGTTGGTTTCCTCCGGGTGCTCCGGTTTCCCCCACAAGTCCAAAGACATGCGGTACAGGTGAATTGGGTAAGCTAAGTTGTCCGTGGTGTATGTGTGTGGGTGAGTGTGTGTGGATGTTTCCCAGTGATGGGTTGCGGCTGGGGGGGCATCCGCTGCGTAAAACATGTGCTGGATGAGTTGGCGGTTCGTTCCGCTGTGGCGACCCCAGATTGATAAAGGGACTAAGCCGAAAAGAAAATGAATGAAGTTTAGATTTGTCCACATGTCGGGTTTTGGAGACGTATGCATCACCAAATAGGGCAAAAGAATTAAACGTGTGTTTGGATATAACTCAGTTTTTTGACCACACAAGAGTAAAGTAAAGAGTAAAATAAAGAAAAGAGAAAGTAAAGAGGCCAAATGGAGGAGGCTCATTCTTTATCCTCGCTGCAGATGCTCTGTTGAACTGTTTTCTCGCTAGTGAAGCATTCAGTTTTTCCACTTACAAAGTCCGCCATGTAAATAGCAAATGCACCATGGTGTGATGCAACTGACTTTTAAAGGGAATGGGAGATGAGGCTCTGATTGGTTTAATGCCCGTTATGCTCAAAACACACCCATAACTCATTAAGAGAATAAGCACAACCCTGTTAGACCATGCGCCGGGGCGCAGACCGTATTTTTCTGTCCTTAAAATAGCAAAAGTGGATTCGGACATGCACTTAATGCTTTTTGCACCATGCACTTTAGACTTTGCACCTAGATTGTTGAGAGCCCAAAATGTATTTTAATCTATTACTCTTCCTATGTAAAAAAAAAAAAAAAAATGGTGACAGTTAAGGGGTTAAACATTTCCATTCACTCTAAAAGAGGGCTGATCTGTTTCAAAACAAAAAAAAAGTTGTACTATTTACTGCTTTCAAAAGAAACGTGTCACTTGCAAATAATAAATGAGAAACGAGAGAGTTTGTTGCATGTGATTTTAATATGCAAAATTAATATGAACAGGATAAGGCAGCTAAACCAGAACCAAAGAACTAAATAAGTAAAAGCATAAAGCAGGAGTCTTTACAAAACTACATGAATAAATGGAGGGCATCTGCAGACTGAAGGGTAATGGAAGATATATATATATATATATATATATATATATATATATGAAAAAACCCTACATTATTCATTTGCATTCTTAATATGCTCAGGGTTGCGGCCTACATTACTTATCCAAATGTTGCATCCGTCTGCAATCCATCAAGCGGCACGCGCGGCCTCCAAAAAAAAAACGAGCTGGAAGAAGCCGACAACCTTTATGTCAAACCTCCGCTGCAGAACACATTTGTGAAGGCTTCATGCGTGCAGCGTTTGATGTTTAATATAGTTCAGTCTAAAGCGTGACTGTAGTCCGTTCACTATTTCACCTGTCAGAGTTAGTTACAAACAGTGTGTGGGTGTGTGCAGACTGTGCACCGTACTGTGAGATGTGTGTGTGGTTATAATCCATCAACAGCGTGTGTGTAGCGTGTCTGTCAGCTCTGACCACCCAAGAACAACTGAAACAGAAATACTGCAGTCTTGAGTCTAAACATTGTGTGTGTGCGTGTGTGTGTGTGTGTGTGTGTATGCGTGTGTATGTGTGTGTGTTCATTTAAACGCTGGAGACTGATAAGAGCCAAACATAGCCATACTTAAGACTTCAGACAAATATCACTAATACAGTTTCATTCTGTGCTTTCTTTGCGACTGTACTGAGAGAACAAATGCTTCTATGAAGAGTTGTGTTTTTGTTTATAGTACACTAATAGATGATTATTGTGGATTTAATAAGGAATGAACATTTGTTAGAGCTCCGGGAATGCATCCTTAAAGGGATAGTTCACCCTAAAATCAACACTTCCTCAACATTAGGTTTTAAACCTTCATGAAAACCTTCATGGAGTGACATACATACTGTAGTAGGAACAAAAACTACAGTGGAATTCAATGGCTGCTAGTTTCCAACATTGTTCAAAATATCTTCATTTGTGTTTAACAGATGAAAGAAACTCAAACAGGTTTGAAAGAAGTGGTGGATGAGTAAATAAATTACCAGTTTCATTTTTGGGTGAACTACTTCATTAATTAGATATATTAAGTAAAGTTACTCCATTTACAGAGGCCATTCACATACCACATCTAAAAACGTATGAAAAGTGCGAGGCATGTCACTTCCTTTACCAATTTCAACGCCTTAATGCACTCGCGCTCCCATGGTGTCTGTCATTGCTAGGCAACCATCAACCATTCTCTCAGTGGATGACAAACTGACAAACCCTTGCTGAAGCTCTGATACAGGTTTTATTTATGGAGAAAATTAACAAAGCACTGCAGTGTTTGGGTGCGCTGCATTTTTCTGAGGTAATTAAGTCTATTGTTATTACTGAAATGTGTATAATACATACAAAGTATGAAGCTGATTGATTAGTCATCCCTATTTGCGCACACAAGCTGTGCCGCCATTGGAAATAATGAACTTGCGCACACAAAAGAACAGCAAATCAAATTTACAATTCAGAATATGATTTACTTTTGATCATATCTTATATATACACACATTCAGTATATGATTATTTAGATACACTCACTCACTTTATTAGATACACCTTACTAGTGCCGGGTTGGATCCCCTTTTGCCTTCAGAACTGCCTTAATCCTTCGTGGTATATATTCAACAAGGTACTGGAAATGTTCCTCAGAGATTTTGGTCCATATTGACATGATAGCATCACGCAGTTGCTGCAGATTTGTCGGCTGCATATCCATAATGTGAATCTCCCTTTCCACCACATCCCAAAGGTGCTCTATTGGATTAAGTTCTGGTGACTGTGGAGGCCATTTGAGTACAGTGAACTCATTGTCATGTTCAAGAAACCAGTCTGAGATGATTCACGCTTTATGACATGGGGCGTTATCCTGCTGAGGTAGCCATCAGAAGATGGGTACACTGTGGTCATAAAGGGATGGACATGGTCAGCAACAATACTCAGGTAGGCTGTGGCATTGACATTACGCTCAATTGGTACTAATGAAAATATCCCCCACACCATTACACCACCAGCACCAGCCTGAACCGTTGATACAAGGCAGGAAGGATCCATGCTTTCATGTTGTTGAGAAATCAAGACTCATCAGGTTTTTCCAATCTTCTATTGTCCAATTTTGGTGAGCCTGTGCGAATTGTAGCCTCAGTTTCCTGTTCTTAGCTGACAGGAGTGGCACCCGGTGTGGTCTTCTGCTGCTGTAGCCCATCTGCCACATTCAAAGTCACTTAAATCACCTTTCTTCCCCATCCTGATGCTCGGTTTGAACTGCAGCAGATCGTCTTGATCATGTCTACATGCCTAAATGCATTGAGTTGCTGCCATGTGATTGGCTGATTAGAAATTTGTGTTAACGAGCAGTTGGACCGGTGTACCTAATAAAGTGGCCGGTGAGTGTATATGATATAATATAAAGCCAATTTAGTGAACTTATAAATGATTCACACTAGTATATATAATATTCTATTTATATAGTTACTATCTTAAAAACCTCTAAAGCCCAGTTAATCAACAATACATGATTAATATCTCTTACAAATGGCATATAATATGTTAAATACACAAAATATGACAACTTTTGACTGCTGTAAAACATTATATTTACCCATTTTCCACTTAGGTATTTGATATAATCCTCAAAAACACTCAAATGTATTGTATAAAGACCATTTATTGTACTACTATATATCCCAGAAATATTTGTACAAAAATGATTGATGTGCTGTATAGTAAAACATATGCTCATATACACTAGAATATATGATGTATACCTCATTTAGACTGGGATATATAATACATACCTCACACACACTATACTGTGAGATAAACACA
This sequence comes from Danio jaintianensis, assembly GCA_903798115.1. Lineage (NCBI taxonomy): Eukaryota > Metazoa > Chordata > Actinopteri > Cypriniformes > Danionidae > Danio > Danio jaintianensis. The sequence continues at coordinate 6,538,594 of CAIGQV010016298.1, read as the reverse complement.
CAGGGGTTTCAAGCTGAAGTTAGCATGCTAGATTAGCCATAATGAGAAATGCTGTGGGTTATAGACTGTGTGCAGGCAGCTGGGGATTAAAGCAGACTTACACACACACACACTGCTGCATCTCTGCTGGGACAGACACAGTCCTACCCTACAAGTGACCCCGTGATCCACTGACCCAAAGTGAGCCCAGAGGCTTTGGGTCACAGCTGAATGAGCAACGGGTGGCCAGATGTGTGTAAGTGTGTGTAATTGTGTGTGTATGAATAAGCACGTGTTTGAGATTGGTGGACCTGCAAGTGTGTGTGTGTGTGTCTGTACAGCCAAGAGATGCAAGTGCTGTTATGGTAAAGGTTGTGTGTGTGTGTGTGTGTGTGTGTGTGTGTGTGTGTGTGTGTGTTATAGCACCACATGTGCTTATTTGAACAAATGCGGGTCAAAGCCTCTTTGAATTCACATTTATAATATGCAATGCAGAACACGAGTGAGCAAACGTCTCTGAGCATGTGTGTGTGTGTGTGTGTGTGTCTGTGTGTGTGTGAAAGCGACTCTACAGCCTGCGGTAGGTGATGTGATTTAACATACATGGGTCAGAAAACAAAGTAATGACAAGTCCTGCAATCCATCTCTCTCCCGCTAACGCTAATAAACACTCAGAAAGCCGTGTGTGTGTGTGTGTGTGTGTGTGTGTGTGTGTGTGTGTGTGTGTGTGTGTGAACGAGCCGTCAGAGAACATATTTTCCGCCTTACGACAAGAGTAAATCAGTTTGCATACGCTCGCTGCACCTGCCCGAGACGTTGGGAAGGAAATTCCTCTCTTGGCTCCCAGTTTGACCTCGACTCCTGTGTCGTCCCCCAGAGACAGACGTGCACACACAATGCCAAACAGCTGGTGGGTGAGGGCCAACAAAGCAGGGTGTGTGCAATTGTAAGCAACAGGATGAACTTATGAGCAGTCAATGAGTGAGAATGGATTAATGGACTGACTCAAGAGTTACGCCAATGGACTAAACAATCGACCACAACAAAAACAAGAGCGGGAAATGACAGTTTACGCACAGACAGAGAGAGACTGATATACAGGTGGACGGAAAGACAGACTGATGGAGAGGTAATATACGGTACATATATACAGTTGAAGTCAGAAATATTAGCCCTCCTGAATTATTAGCCCCCCTGTATATTTTTTGTTTTAATAACAAATTTTCTAATAACTGATTTCTTTTATCTTTGCCTTGATGACAGTACATAATATTTACTCGATATTTTTCAAGATACTAGTATTCAGCTTAAAGTGACATTTAAAGGCTTAACTAGGTTAATTAGACAAGTTAGGGTAATTAGGCAAGTCATTGTATATTGATGGTTTGTTCAGTAGACAATCGAAAAAAAATTGTTTAAGGGGGCTAATGATATTGACCTTAAAATGGTTTTAAAAAAATTCTAAACTGCTTTTATTCTAGCCGAAATAAAACAAATAAGACTTCCTCCAGAACAAAAAATATTACATGAAATACTGTGAAAAACTTCTTTGCTCTGTTAAACAACATTTGGGAAATATTGGAAAAAGTAATAGAAAACACACAGAAGGGCTAATCATTTAGACTTCAACTCTATATGGGCAGTTCTAAACACTGCTTTTAACCCCGGGTAAAGACACAAACCTGTAATTTGAAAGTGGCTTTAGCACCACATTTTACCCAGGGTTATCAAACCCAGATTTGGAGCAGGATTTGTGCATTTGTGCTATGTCTATTCAGTGTGAAACAGAGCGGTGTATGCTAGTTGCTGCTAAACACCTGGCAACAGTCAGCCAGCCAATCAGAAACTGAGCAGCGAGGCTCATGTCACGTCAGTTACAGGAAGTGCGCATCTTGTAAACAGCAATCGGCGAGACCGATTGACAGACTAATAGACAGATTTATAAATATAAATTGGTGATCTCTGTCTAATTGTCTTTTGATTATTCATCACCACACATACTGACTGGCCAACTGACAAATAGACAGATGAAAGACAGATGGACACAGATACTATACACTTATAATGACCAATCAATACACAGACATATGGGTAGATAATCTACATGTATAACAACCAACAAACAGACAAATATAAGGTTATTTAAATATAATGACCAACATGCCGAGATCGACATAAGAGCCTGATCTCACGTGGAAACGTAAATATTTTATTTTTTGTCAGTTCAGTGGCTAAAGTAGTTCAGTCGTACTGAAAAGTATGATATTAAATAGGAGGCGTGGCACCCAACCCCGCCTCTAAACCGTCATTGGGGGTTGAGCAAATTGTACTAAATTGTACGAATGCGATCAAAAAGTACAAATTGCTGTGAGATAGCGTTGGACATACAGACAGACTGATACCATCCAATTTAACAAACTAGGAAACTCTAAAGCCAATAATGTGTGCAATTGGTTAGATATATTTCATCTACAGCACTAGTTCCAGACATTAAGAGGATATTTCACCCAAAATTTTTTATTTATTCAGTATTTATTCACCCTCAAGTTACTCCAAACCCATTAAGTTTCTTTCTTCTGTTGAACACAAAATAAGATGTAATGTAATGTGTATTTATGTAGCGCATTTATTGTGTATGGCCATACACCCAAAGCGCTTCACAATCATGAGGGGGGTCTCTCTACACCACCACCAGTGTGCAGCATCCACTTGGATGATGCGACGGCAGCCACAGGACAACGGCGCCAGTACACTCACCACACACCAGCTATAGGGGGAGTGGAGGGACAGTGATAGAGCCAATTCGGTGGATGGGGATGATTGGGACGCCATGATGGGTAAGAGCCGATGGAGGGAATTTAGCCCTACTTTTTACGAGAAGTGCCATGGGATTTTTAATGACCACAGAGAGTCAGGATCTCGGTTTAACGTCTCATCCGAAAGACGGCGCTCACTGACAGTATAGTGTCCCCTTCACTATACTGGGGCATTAGGACTCACACAGACCGCAGGTTGAGTGCCCCCTGCTGGCCTCACTAACACCACTTCCAACAGCAACCTAGTTTCCCCATGTGCTCTCCCATCCAGGTACTGACCAGGCTCAGCCCTGCTTAGCTTCAGTGAGTAACCGCTCTTGGGCTGCAGGTTGATATGGCTGTGGCATTTATTTATATTTTTAAGAAAGCTGAAAACCTGTAACCATTGACTTCTATAGTAGGAAAACCAAATACTACGAAAGTCAACGGTTACAGTTTTCCAACATTTTTCACAATATCTTCTTTTGTGTTTAACAGAGAAGAGAAACTCATAAAGATTTCAAACAAGTAAAGGCTAAGTAAATGATTTTTTGGTGAACTATCCCTTTAAGAACCATAGGAAAAACAAGAGCTGATGGAAGCAAAAAATCAAAAGCAAAATAAGAGTTTCATTTCCAAACACTGATTTCATTACGGCTCCTGTGTTTCAAGGCAAACAACGTTAAAGCTGAACAGAGTCACTGCGCTTTATTTACTTGGAAGCGAAACGGCAGGCAAAGCCAAAACGCAATATAACGCAGAGTGAGATGTCATGAGAGAATGAAAAGAAATAACCCTGCTTTCCGGTGCCAAGATGAATGAACAAAGAAAAGCACACTCCTTCATGATAATCTGAACCAAACACATCCTTTTTATAGAGGCAGAAGCTCGCTGTTTTAAATAAAGCAATACTTTTTAATCACAATTTCAGCATGCGCTCGCTATCAGAGCTGAATGTTCTCAGGAGAGCTGCTTTTATTGGCAGCTCTGTTGCCTGTTCCAGCTACGCGGAGCCTTCTCCTTCATTTCAATCATTTGCTTTGGGAAACCATTGTTTTCAATGAGAGGTCATGTATTTGTTTCTGATCGGATAGCGATCTGATTTCTAAAAACAGTTCCATTTACATTTGACCACATGAATGTTTCGACGCTAAAAGGATAGGATTCTGATCTTCAAATCCCACGCTACATGCAAACAGGCCTTATGCACAACTACACTGTAAAAACATATCCATAAATGAGCAGTTTTCAGTATTTTGAGATTTTTAGTTTTCTCTGTTTATTTATGCTTTTGAATTGCATTATGGGACTTTGATCTTTCTACCAACAACTTTTAACATGGAAAAGTTCGAAAAAGTGACTTTTATTGACATGCTTAATAGTTTAAAGTGATATATTATCCGAGTTGGTGTTGTATATTAAGTTACAAATACCTGGTAATGAACTGCCAGTACATTTTCTGTTATTTTATAGACTTATTTCCTTATATATTATATCTTTTCAAACTACTAAAATGTAAGTAAAAGTCACTTTGTTAAACTGTAGAGTTAAATATTCAACCTCAAAAGTCGACAGAGCAGAGATCAACAATTGTTGCCTTTGTAAACAAATGAAACTGTATATTTCATTCATTCATTCATTCATTTTCCTTTGGCTTAGTCCCTTTATTCATCAGGGGTCGCCACAGCAGAATGAACCACCAACTTATCCAGCATTTATTTTACACAGCGGATGCCCTTCCAGCTGTAATCCAGTACTGGGAAACACCCATACACACTCATTCACACATATACATTACAGCCAATTTAGTTTATTCAATTCACCTATACTGCATATCTTTGGACTGTGGGGGAAACCGGAGCACCAGGAGGAAGCCGACGCCAACATGGGGAGAACATGCAAACTCCACACAGAAATGCCAACTGGCCCGGCCGGACTTGAACCAGCGACCTTCTTGAAACTGTATATTTTCCCATTATTATTTCACTCTTTTCACAGAGATACAGGTGGCTATGGGTGCGTGCAGCGTCTCTGTGTTAATGCTGTCATTTGATATTAATTTAACATTTTAATTTGAGCATTTCACGGTCAAGAATAAAACGAAATGTAACAAACACTTCAAAGTATTATACATTATGTGGCCTTCTGTTGCTTATGCATTTGCGCTTGTATATCTGACGGTCATATAGCCCAGTGGTTCCCAAAGTGGGGGTCGGGACCCACCGGGGGTCGTGGGACAATGACAGGGGGTTGCTTGGTGATTTCCAAAAATGTAATTAATTTTATTAAACTACTACAATTACAATATTATATCCATAACCTACAGAAGAAAAAAAATTGTAGTTAATAGTTACAGTAAAGGGGCGTCACGGTGGCGCAGTGGGTAGCACGTTCGCCTCACAGCAAGAAGGTCGCTGGTTCGAGCCTCGGCTGGGTCAGTTGGCGTTTCTGTGTGGAGTTTGCATGTTCTCCCCGTGTTCGCGTGGGTTTCCTCCGGGTGCTCCGGTTTCCCCCACAAGTCCAAAGACATGTGATATAGGTAAATTGGGTAAGCTAAATTGTCCATAGTGCATGTGTGTGAATGAGTGTGTGTGGATGTTTCCCAGTGATGGGTTGCAGCTGGAAGGGCATCCGCTGCGTAAAACATATGCTGGATAAGTTGGCGGTTCATTCCGCTGTGGCGACCCCGGATTAATAAAGGGACTAAGCCGAAAAAGAAAATGAATGAATGAGTTACAGTAAAGGTTATTGCACACTGAATCCGAAATTTTCATCCGTAATTTTCACACGTTAAAAAATAAATTCGACCTCACGTTGTATCAATCGTATTGACACACTGCCTCCGAAACTTTCGTCTGTCATAAAAAAATTCGAACCGGGTTCGATTTTTTCTGCTTTTCGCATCCGAAAAAGCGCTTTGAGAGGTGTTTAGACAGTTCAGAGCCATCGTACAAGCGAAAAGCTAAATGCAGAATGCCGTCATTTGAGCTACAGATAACTTTATGACAAACGCAATGCATAAAATAAAGACAGAATGTGGCGGACAGTTGTAAACCCCTATGCTGGATTCAGTGACTGGCGCACCTCTGCCCTGCTGCTGTTTGGGGTGTGTGCATGTGAGTGTGTGTGTGTGTGTGTGTGTATATACATTTGACGTATGGCACATAGACATTATAATAGAGAGCATGCTCTGCTTTCGGTTCGTTGCTTCGACACGTCAATGCGGCCGCCATCTATTATAATATCTACAGGTATCAGTCTCTGTTCAGGATTTGTTTACATACGTGAATGTGTGAAGTATCACAAGCAATGTATCAAAATTCCACAGATTTCCTGAAATAAACTTTGCATCTGGGGATAATCCAGTGCAGCTCTTTGATAATGAGCTGAACTCTCCTTCCTCTCTATGCAGTATTGGATGAGCACAATATGGAGCCTATTCCTCTTTCTTTTTCTACTTTGGAGAAGAGAGGAAAACAAAGTGTCACTGCATAAACTGATTCCGAAATGTTTTGCGTTTTTTCGTAATGGATTAATTAATACGCATCGGACTCAGTGTGCAAGGTTTGTTTACGTGACGAATTTTTCGCCTATGAATATGAAAAAAACGTATACGAAAATGTCGCACTTCAGTGTGCAAAGACCTTAAAAAAACGACATGCAAATAAAAAGCCATCAGCCTTTAATTTTTTTTGTGCGCCCCCTGGGGTGATTACATTATATTAAAGGCACAGTCCATTGATTTTATGGCACTAGGTTAAACTTTCTGACACCTTTATGGCACTCACGTACATTAAAAATAAATACAGGCCACAACTGAACATGGAGGATGGTCTCCGAGTGGCGTTCTTCAAAATTAAATGATGAATAGACTTGGGCCTATTGGTATGTGTGCACCGTTGTGTGCAAGGTTTATATATTTATAACCATAATATAGGATATTGGGGGTCGCGAGTCACTGGCATTGTTATTTTGGGGGTTGTGGGCTGAAAAGTTTGGGAACCCCTGATATAGCCCACAACACGTGCTCTCACATTTATTGTTTTTAATTTTGGGAGGAGTAAAATTTACATATGTGGTTTCAACAACCAGATGCATTTAGACCTGTTCAGTTTCAATTCAATTCAAGTTTATTTGTATAGCGCTTTTCACCGTAATTATTGTTTCAAAGCAGCTTTACAAAAGTCAAATCAATCAAAATCGGAAAAGTTAGGGTTATTAGTTACCATAACTTTATTAGTTACTAACAACTTTAACTAATTAACTAATAGCTTTTAACAGTTAAAGTTATTATATATAAATAAAGTTAACCTGCAGTTATATAGTATATAGGTGATATCTATGTGTACATGTTCAATGAAGTGTATTTGTGTATTAAGTTTCATCTGGAATGCGTCCCAGACCACCTCCTGAAGTGGTTTTGAGCGATCGGATTTATATCAGTGGTGAATGGCCATTTACACCTCTCTATTTCACGATCAAATAGCTATCCCATCAGAAAAAATGCATGATGTGACCAGGTGCAAACAGAAATGCAAACTGTAGTTGCTGGATTCTGTTCTGGAGCTCTGTTTGCAGACAAGTGTGGAGTTGTGTGACCTCCTGCTTTCAGCTGATCTTTATCCAATCAAACGCAGGTTTAAGACTCAGCGGCGATTAGTCTGCAGGGACTGAGCTCTAATCCACCTCCTGCGGAGCTTAAACACTCACGGAAATCAGTCCTTTGTATGCTAATGAAATGACCTAAGATGCAAAGCATTTCTGAAGCTTATTACTGTGTTTTTACACGGTCAATACAGGGCTACGTGTAGTACGTGTAGCAAAGTAGCTTTGTCTAGAATCATTTTGAGACCTGTAGAAAAGCAGACACCTAGTTCTTAATAGTACTTAAATGTATTACTTAACAGTACTTACTAGTACTTAAATGAACTGGGTTTTAGTTTACTAGGATTTGGGAAAAGTTCAACACAAAAAAATAAAAAATAAATTAATGTTATTAATAGGCGGCACGGTGGCTCAGTGGTTAGCACTGTCACCTCACAGCAAGAATGTATTTTATAAGTTGGTATTTTTTTGTGTGGAGTTTGCATGTTCTCCCTGTGTTGGCGTGGGTTTCCTCCGGTTTCCCCCACAGTCCAAAAACATGCGCTATAGGTGAATTGAATAAACTAAATTGGCCGTAGTGTATGTGTGTGAATGAGTGTGTATTGGTGTTTCCCAGTACTGGGTTGCAACTGGAAGGGCATCCGCTGTGTAAAACATATGCTGGAATAGTTGGCGGTTCATTCCGCTGTGGCGACCTCTGAAATGGAGACTAAGCCGAAAGAAAATGAATGAATGAATGTTATTACTAAGTGTGTAAAAAATAAATAAATATGCTGTACAAAACTCTAGACGACAGCCTAAATCAAGAAGTCAATTCAAACTATATTAATACATTTTATATTATTATTATTTATATATTATTCAAATTATGTATATACTATGCTATATTATTATTATTATTATTATTATTATTAAAATCTAACTAAAATCTAAAAAAATTAATGAAACTAACAAAATTAAACTCTTAATAAAACAAACTTTTAAATAAAACTAACAACACAATACTGTAACGGAAGCTGAATTAAACAAAAACTACAAAAAAAACTAAATCCACATAATTTTTTTTAATAAAAATATTAATACTATAAACTATACGTAAATAGTTCTAAAAGGACATTAATCAAAACAAGCGAAGAGAATAAACCTAATAAAAGCAAAACAACAACAACTAAACAAAAAGAAATAAAAAACTACAAAAAAGAATGAAACCTTTTAAAAATAAACTGAACGCTGTCTAAAACAAACAACAACAACAATCTAAACAAAACAAATCAGAGAATTTTTTTTTTTAATTCATTTTTTTAGAAAATAATTGCAATGAAACCTAACAGGAAACACAAATTCTCAGCAACAGTGCTTTATGCTAATGTTTTCGTAATATTTTTGTGCTAAATTAATAAAACATGATTCTGGAAATAAATGATTAAAAATAAATTAATAATAATAATAATAATAATAATAATAAAATACAATAAAAAAAAAAAAAATAAAAAAAAATAAAGCTAAAAATAAATCAATAAAATACACAAGTTTTTATAACGCAAGTAAATTATAAATAATAAACTTAAAAGAAGAAAATTGCAAAAAGAATAAATGCATCTTTCATGCAATATCACCAATATCCACGAACAGCAGGACAGATCACGGCTTCATTTGGGATTCGAACCAGCAACCTTTTGCTTTACCACCTCTGAGTTTTAACCACATAACCTGATGATCTTCCTCATCATCATCATCATCAGGCCTGGAGGCTGATTGTGTGCGACTGTCGCATTACAGCTCAACACAGAAACAGCGCACAAAACTGCTCTCCGTGACAAGAGTGATGTGACACACTGTTAGAACTGAGAGCTTTCAGCCTTAAGGAACTTTTCCCAAAGACCGAAACAAGCACTTTTGCTTCTACTGAGTCACACGTACAGAGAGAGAGAGATGGCGAAGGGGGAAATATATGCTAATGTAATGGAGCGCAGTCATTTGAAAGGAAATGGGTCTGAATGAGCAGCCCGAGGGAACCACAGCACAAAGTTCAACCCTGAAAAATGTATTTCATTTCATTTAAATAGTCCACTCTTCTGAACATGAACCGGGAGACGCAGGAGGGCTGAGGCGGGACTTTATTTTAGGAGAAAAATATCAAAACAAGATGTGGAGCTTGAGATAAGTCAAAATCTATGACTTTATGAGCAAGGAAAAGTTTGTGCGAGTCGCTCTGATGTCTCATTTGTAGGTGTTTTACAGGTCAGAGTTGTACAAAAATATGCTTTGATGTGGATCTGGGTGGATTTCAGACAGGCCGAAAGGTCTAAGTCTACTTAAACTGCACTGTTTAACCACATCCTAACAGTGCTAAAATATAATAATTCACTGAATGAATGCCACAGAGAATTTACTAGCGCTTCTACTGAGATACTTCAAAAAGCAGGATATGGCACATCTACAGAAAACACCAAAATAAACATGATGTATATTCAGAAAAATAGTAAAATCACAGGACCTATTTAAAACACTGTATTTAGTTATCAAAACTTATATAAATGAGATTATTTTGAAAAGAAAACTGAATTATGAACATGTTATGTTAATGCCTGTTTCTGGGTAATAGAAGCATTTTTTGTGTTTGTTTTTATTATTTCGAATTGAGTTTAAACAAATTTGATATTTTTTAGCCTTAAAGATATCAAAACAAGAATATTGTGTTCTAAATAACATTAGATTCCAATAATTTTATTATATGAACAAAAATTTTTTTCTAAATTTCTCAACTTGGCTGATTTCATTTTATTTTTTTTCCAAAAAACTAAATTCTACTGTTCGCATAATTCTAAATGTATAGAAAAATGTCTATTATATAATCAAATAAAAACTAAAATAAATTATTTTTCAAGTGTTCTAAATATTATTAGATTACAATAATTGAATTATATGAGCAAAAACATATTTTCTAAGTAAAATAAATAAATAAATATATATTTGTACAATTAAAATGTTGTTTGTTTGTTTTTTTTTACAATTATATATATATATATATATATATATATATATATATATATATATATATATAACAAGTATTTTTAAGTATATTAAAAAAAAAAATACTATATTTTTTATCTATCTTTTTTAAGTACAAAAGGACAACTAAAATAAAATATAGCTAATTTTAATAAATGTTTTAATTAATTTAATTTTTAAATCAGTCCTTTAACCCTATGAAAGGTCAGTGGTTAATAGAGTCAAAGTTTAGTTTGTTCGATCTTCAAAGATAGCAACAACTTTAGGAGTATTACTTATGCTGATGCCTTCCGTTCAACACATCGATAAACACAAATCCAGTCATGTTTAAATCAAGGTCTCTGTTCAACTTGATCATAAACTGAACGACTAAATAAAATCAATTTTAAAAAATCATAAATTGCTCCTCGTGAATCACGTCAACTTTAAAAACATTAAAATAATACCCAGAATGAAGTTTAATGCATAAATATGCCTTTAACTACCCTTTAACATGACCCCAAATCCACATTCCTTAAACTACGAGCACTTCATCATAACAAATGCCAAACTCCAGCCGCCACATATCAGCGTATGTTCCTGGACGTCAATGATTGAGGCACTTAAGGGTCCGGGATGTGAGCCAGAAATCAGGATAGCATTCCCAGCTTCCTGCCTGGATCCCGGTCCTCTGGGAGCAGATCAGGTGAATATTCCGGGATGAGGAAAGCTCTCGGAAGGCAAACACTCAAGATTTAATTAGCGGGATGAAAGAGGATTAGACTGAATGTGTGTCTGTGTGTGTGGGAAGCGAAGTCCCTCCACCTTCTTCCGTCTTGTTTTGTTGACTCTATGGATCCAGCAGTGCCACATATGTCCAGCATATGGTACAAAAACACACAAAGCTTAGCATAAAACACACACACAACACACACACACACACACACACACACACACACACACACACACACACACACACACACACACACACACACACACACACACACACACACACACACACAAACGCTGGTTTACCTGGGCACAGAGGTGTACAATCGATCGGCATCGTTGTATCTGGGAGCTGTTCTAGGATCAGGCCCTCTGATCTGTGGAGAAACAGACAAAACCAATCAGATTAGGACTGGCAATCTGATAATGGGACATTTAGATGCGATTTCTGTATTTGAGTATCAACAACACTTTGATGATACAGTAAAGCTTTGAAAATACAGTGATAAAAGTTATGTATTGTATGAAAAATAAAATGCTAATTTGTAATGTGAGAATGTGAACTAATATAACAGGACAGGCAGACTAAATAACTAAAATAAAGGTTAAAAGGAGATTTTCTAATGCTTTTCATAGAAGTCTCTTGATCAAAAATGAATTAAAACAGTGATTTAAAATAAATTGTTAATATATTTTAAAATGCAATTTATTCCTTTGATGACAAAATTGCACTTTTAGCATTATAATAATAATAAATTTAAATTCTAATATGTCAATATGCAAGAAATAATTCCTCTAATTATTATTAATAATCCTTTACTTATTTATTTATTTATATTTAGGATTTTTTTAAAGAATCCTCAGAATATTTTGGAAAATATTTTCCAACATTACAAATGCATTTAAGTATTACTATTTTTCAACCAACCCATCAATCAATCAACCCATCAATCAATCAATCAATCAATCAATCAATCAATCAATCAATCAATCAATC
>CAIGQV010016298.1:6512255-6526273 GCA_903798115.1 Danio jaintianensis | reverse complement strand
ATCAATTCATCAACCAAGCAATCAACCAACCCATCAATCAATCAATCAATCAATCAATTCGCCAGTCAACCAATCCATTAATCAATCCATCCATCCATCCATCCATCCATCCATTAATCAATCAATCAATCAATCAACCCATCAATCAATCAATCTGACTTATTTTTTATTTAAATAATTTAACTTTTTGTCACTTAAACCATCAACACGCGATACACTTAAGAAATGTAATGATGATTCTGGCTGGAAAATATAATAAAAGTTAAAAATAAATAAATCACCTCATAAAAATATGATACATATAAAGCAATGAGAGGAGTAAGCGAGAGATAAATGAGAGTAATTGAGAGAGAAAAAGCAGCTTGACTGATTCAGTGAAGAAAAAAAGGTCAGAAAAGTCTTTTTCACCCCCTCCGGATGTGCTGTAATATGATCCAAAAAATAAATTTCTTTTTAATAAATGCGGGATTCATAAATTATATAACTGCTCAGTTTATTGCTATAATTACAGTCAGTCTGAGCTGTTAACCTCAAGTCAGAGCGACCCTTAAAAGTGCAGATGAATTAAAAAACAAAACAATCCAGCAATGACAAACACGTTCCTTTATTTCTCAATGCATGCCTCTTTTCCCCATTATTGCCTCTTATGGCTTTGTTATGATTCTATTTATCTTTGTTAATCCTGCATCAACATTCCAATCAGCCAATCAGATTTGAGGAACGCGTTTATACTTTATGTTTAGGCTTAAAATCATTGTTTGGAGCTTCTACGTCATTATTCGCTAATTATTTCCCCCATATTTAATTTTCTTATCCACTTTTTTTTGCATTATGCCCCATGCTAAACAGTAAACAAACAGTGAAGCACAGTGAGGTGGCATTACTCACCTCACAACCTATTAGAATTAATAAAATACATTCAGCAGACCATGAATACCCACAAAAACTCCAGATCGTGAGAAAACTCTTGCGTGTGTCTGTCAGTCTCAGTTCAGGATCAATTATTTAATGGAAATTAGTGGTCTTTTTTTAATATGTAGTAAGTATATAAGTATCACTAACAAAGTATCAAATTGAACCACGGACGTCCTGAAGTAAATTTTGAATGAGTTGGGATAATCCCACAGCTCTTTGATAAGGACGTGGAACTCTCCTTCCTCTCTCTGCAATTTTAGGATGGGATGGACCCAATATATCCATATCTTTATATATATCTTTTTCTTTGGCTAACCAGGGAGAAGACAACAAAATCATCTTCACTATTCAAATTAATTAATAATGGGTGGCACGGTGGCTCAGTGGTTAGCACTGTCGCCTCACAGCAAGAAGGTCGGAGGTTCGAGTCCCGGATGGGCCAGTTGGCATTTCTGTGTGGAGTTTGCATGTTCTCCCCGTGTGGGCGTGGGTTTCCTCCGGGTGCTCCGGTTTCCCCCCACAGTCCAAAGACACACAAGTCCACAGTCCAAGGTGAACTGGGTAAACAAAATTGGCCGTAGTGTTTGAGTGTGTGTGTGAATGTGAGAGTGTATGGGTGTTTCCCAGTACTGGGTTGTGGCTGGAAGGGCATCCGCTGCGTAAAACATGTGCCGTAATAGTTGACGGTGCATTCCGCTGTGGCGACCTCTGATAAATAAGGGACTAAGCTGAAGGAAAATAAATGAATGAATGAATGAATTATTAATTAATACGCATCGGAGGTGCAAAGACCTTTAGGGTTAGGGTTTGGGGTAGGGATTAGGTTTTGGATTACATGAATGATAAACAAATGATGCTATATCTAACTCTGCAAAAGCATGGTTTGTCAGCAGTATGTCAGAGCGCAGAGGGATTGTGGGAGTCTGCGTGCGGCAGATCCTGACAGATGAAGGTTAGAGGCATTATGTAAAGAAGGGCAGCTCATTTCTGGGGACTGTGTGAGGGAAAATGGTGGCATTTGTCTCAATGAGGCGTTTATAAGTGCACGTCCTCCCGCGTGTAATGGTGGCCCTGAGCGCTACCCTGCATGCTAAGTGTGATCTTTAAACACAAAGGTGTCTCGCAGGGATCGAATGTCAGAGAGAGCGATGGCGTCGCGCACACGTTAGAAAGGTCACATTTGGAGAAGCGAGAGATGATTGTGGGAATGATAGACCGCCGAGCGCCAAATGATCACAACGATATACAATTGCTGGCTTTCCTGGGCTCCTTTCATTCTTTCCTGCGTCTGTTCGGGCTGCACAGGTGATCAGTCATGGCTATTGTCACAGATGAAGCATTTATACCTCCGCAGATTCCTTTTCTTTTTTTCTCATTCATAGATCAGATCTCACTACAGCGAGCAAAGAGCAAAGGTTATATATTATGCTTCATTCAAACCTACTGATGTTGTGTTGATGCAGATTTCTTTCTAAACACTTTTCTATTGCTTAAGATGCAAGAAAAGTAGAAAATGCAAGGAATGCACAGAAGAATGGCTGCTAGTCAATTAAAAAGAAAACCAGTTTAATATGATTTTTTTGCATAATACAATTAAAACTATATTACACAATCTGTATTTTTTTTATTTTTAATATATATTTGGTATTTTGGTCTTACATTTATTATTTCCCTCTTTGTAATATAACACGTTCCTTGCATTTTAGTAGTTTTTATAAACTTGTAGGGTCATTACAATCAAATACTGTGTGAATGTCTACTTCAGACATCAGTTTTGTAAAATAAAATAAAATAAAATAAAATAAAATAAATCAGCCTGTTTCAAATAGCATTAACAAACCTAATAATATCTAAATATAAATTCTGAATAAAACATAACATTCATAAATCTATTTATTCTTAATTGCACTGATTATCAGTGAATATCCCAATAAATCCTCCAAAAATCAAACAAACAAAATCCCCCCCCCCCACCCCCCAAACAATGTTGGTACTTAAATCAAAATTTATGTTTCCCTCTTTATAATATATAAACAGGCCATTACAATCAAATACTGTGTGAATGTCTCCTTCAGAAATCAGTTTTGGTTAAAAAAAATAAATAAATAAAATAAATAAAATAAATAAAATAAAAAAAATAAAAAATAAAATAAAATAAAACAAAAATAATTGTCCAATTGTTAAAATAATAATCAGCCTGCTTTAAATTTGTATGTTTAAACCTACAAATAAATGTAAACATAAGAAACATAAACATTAAATATACATTTCATAAACATTTTAAACATAAGAAAAAATATATATATATATTCTGAATAAAACACAATAATAATAAGTCTTATTTCTTCTTAATCGCACTGAATATCCAACAAAAAGACAACAACAAAAAGACACCAAACATTCTAAAGACAATTCTGTGCATAAATGTCCATTTTGCCTTTACCCCTAAATAATTTTGTTAGTTAATTTGGTCACATCTAGTTTCCCTCTTTCGATTTTAACATGTTCTTCATATTTTAATAGTTTTAATAAAAGTTTAGGTTGAAATTTTGTGAATGTCTTCTTCAGATTTCACGTAAAATAAAACAGTAAGACATTTTTTATTTGAAATTATAAAAATAATGATCATCCTGCTTCAACATTGTTTTAAACATAAGAATTTCTAAATATAAATTCTGAATAAAACATAACATTTATACCAATTTATACCTTAATTGCACTCAACTACATTATCCAATAAACTTCCCTAAAAAAAAACACATTATTTCCCATTGCTCCAGTAAGCATCAACACACAGAGATGGACTGACTTCCACTGTTGAACTGAAGTCGATCAATGCCAATAGCATCAACTTGTATTGAATGGTGAAAACAAGTCTTCAAATAGCTGAGGGTGTGATGTTGAGCGTTTGATGTGTATAGTACTGCACACATTGATCTGCAGACTGTACGCAATTTACGGAGGTCAAGGTTCTCAGGTTTCTGTCAGTCTGCTAAAAACAGAAAACTTGTCGAGAACTAGTCGCACACTGTGTTTATATACTACAGTAACCTCTAAGCTCTAAAAACTTAAATACACTAACACAAAAATAAATCTAATTAAATAAAATCATTCTAGTTTAAAACACTAAAATTAACAAAACTGATTCAAATGATCCATTCAGAGTTAGTCTCCAGTAAATGATTCACTGATTCAAATGATCAGAGTGAGTTTCCAGTAAATGATTCACTGATTCAAACGATCTGTTTACAGTTAGTCTCCAGTAAATGATTCACTGATTCGAATGATCTGTTCACAGAGAGTATCCAGTAAAAGATTCACTAATTCAAATGATCTGTTTGGAGTGAATCTCCAGTAAATTATGCACTTATTCAAATGATCTGTTCAGAGTGAGTCCAAGTAAATGATTCACTGATTCAAATGATCTGTTCAGTGTGAATCTCCAGTAAACGATGCGCTGATTCAAATGATCTCTTTGGAGTTAGTCTCCAGTTATTCACTGATTCAAATTAACCATCAAGAGTGAATCTTGAGGAAATTACTCACTGATTGAATGATCTGTTGAGGGTGAGTCCAAGCAAATGATTCAAATGATCTGTTCAAAGTGAGTCTTCAGTAAATGATTCACTGATTGAAATGATCTGTTCAAAGTGAGTCTCCCAATAAATGATTCTTTTATTTTACTTTTACAAATTATCCATTCAGAGTGAGTCTCCAGTGAATGATTCACTGATTCAAACTACTCATCAAGAGTGAACCTTAAGTAAATTACTCACTGATTGAAATGATCTGTTCAGAGTCAGTCCCCAGTAAATGATTCACCGATTCAAATGATCTGTTCAGAGTGAGTCTCCAGTAAAAGATTCAGTGATTCAAACCATCTGTTCAAAATCAGTCTCCAGTAAATGATCCACTGATTAAAATGATCTGTTCAGAGTCAGTCTCCAGTAAATGATTCACTGATTCAAATTATCTGTTCAGAGTGAGTCTCGATTAAATGATTCAGTGATTTTACAAACTGACCTGAGTATCTAAGTATTTTTACTTTTATTACTTGAGTAAATAAAAAAACAAGTAATTTTGTACTTTGAGTCAAGAAATAATACAAATAAGGACATTAATCTTCTACTTGAGTAAGATTGTATTAGGGTATCTGTACTTTTACTCAACTTTTCACTTTACACATTATGATTAGTAATTCATAATTAATTAATTAGTAATTAATTGTAATTATTATAGCATGTACCCTACATGAAATCTGTGTAACAAGGACACCTTAAAATACAGTGTTACCCAAAACAGAAAGAAAGAGATGTATATTCTTTAAGCATTAAATATCGGCAGACATCAGCGCAATTAAATGCTGCCATAGGGCTGGTTATTACAAAACACCCGAGACTCCAGCAACTTCAGATCTCCAACATTAGCCACGTGCTTCTCTTCACTGGCCACAGATGTTATCTTGGGCACAGGCGATTGATCTTCACTGGGTAATTAGCATTTTAGGCAGAAAGGACAAGACATGGGCCTGCTGCCAGACGCAGAGAGAGAGAGAGAGAGAGAATTTGAAACTTTGCCATGGCAGGCTTGGTGGTCTGGGCGAGTTTTAGCCTTTGGGGTCAGAAAGGATCAACAAAACCTGCTCAACCTCAGCAAAGGGGGGACACCAGAGCACCATGACAACCAGACTGCCAAAAAGCAGTTGTTGTAATCAGATCAAAACGGCAGATGAAGGACTCGAACGCTGAGAATGTGCATGTTTTGCTGGAGAACTGGACTGAGACGGCAAACACTCGCCACAACAAACATGCAAACATTTACAAATAGGCAAACGACACTCGTGCGTGCAGATGCAGAGAGATCAGAGCAGTGTGTTTGAGGAGTCGGATTAAACACACAGACACGCATGTAGGACAAGGTCATATAAACTCATTGGGACGTGGTGTTTGTATACCTCATTACCAACAACATCAACAAAAAGTAAAAAAAGAAGAAAAAAATGACTAAAGAAGAAAAAAAAAAGTTTAACAAGCCTTTTATTAAAAACAAAAGCGCTGCATGTATTATTCAGAAACTCCTGTGATGTTTATATGAATATTTAAGCATCTTTTAAAGTTTTCTCTCAATAGCAAAATAGACATGCAAGAAAAATGACAGCGGTGAGAAAACAGAAGTTAAGAAAGCTTTTGAACTAGAGATGAAAATTCTGGGCCAAAACCAAAAATTCTAAATGCACTTGGCCAAAAAGTGAAACCGAAACCTTATTTAATAAAGCCACATTTTATTGACAGTAAAATTGTAGTGATTATGATTGAGTTGAGGCGGCACTGTGGCTCAGTGGTTAGAACTGTTGCCTCACAGCAAGAAGGTCGCTGGTTTGAGTCCCGGCTAGGCCAGTTGGCATTTCTGTGTGGAGTATGCATGTTCTCCCCGTGTTGGCGTGGGTTTCCTCCGGGTGCTCCGGTTTCTCCCACAGTCCAAAGACATGCGCTATAGGTAAATTGAATAAACTAAATTGGCCGTAGTGTATGAGTGTGAATGTGAGTTGGCGGTTCATTCCGCTGTGGTGACCTGTGGTAAAAAACGAAAATGGCAATTACTGGACGAAAATTCGGTGCATTTCAAATTTGAACATAGCAATGCACATATATCTGCAGAATCTGTACTTTTCCTGGTGAACAGTTATTAGAGAATACATGGAGAATACGAAAATATATATATATTAACTAAATAACTAAAATTATTTATAAATCAACCAAAATAGCAGTGTTTTAGGCCATGTCCACACGTACATGGGTATTTTTATAAACTGAGTTTTCCCCGCAAAAAAAATCTCTGTCCACATGAAAATGCAAAAACGCACTGTGATGCATGTTATGGGCATGCCGAACCAACAGGTGGCGATAATGACATTTTTTTACTGAGTTCACATCAATCGGGGAATTAAGTATATTTCATGAGTAAATTGCATTCAAGTCAATGCAAACATGAGTACAGAGGCAGATTGCCATCCCGCGGTTGAATAATGTGAACTATGCGATTCATTTGCTGCAAATGTGCAGAATTTGCCTCATTTACGTCTTCCGTGTTTGGAGCGAACGCAGCCGTGTTGGCCAATCAGAAAGGAGAAAACGCGCATGCCGACTTCATACCTAAAACTCCGGTTTTAGCGTCCAGACGACCACACTGTACCCAGAGTTTTGGAAAATCTTCACCCTGGCTGGTAAAGTCTAGATAGGATACACAGCCGGCCGCAAGTGCGATATGCACATCAATATAGCAGCATTATTTATGACACTGTATAACAATAATTAATATTTTACAGTACTGTGACTGTTGGGTTTAGGGTTAGGGTAGGGGTAGACTAAAAATACAATTTTGGGGTAATTTAATAAATAATAAATAATACTCGGTACAACTACTGTTTTTACGTTACTGTGACGGTTGGGTTTAGGGTTGGGGTGGGGGGAGACGTTAATAAAATACAATTAATGGGAAATTTAATAAATAATATAAATAATTTTCATTAACTTCCAACCGCAACCACATCTGATCTAGCAACAACCACCCTGGTATTAGTCACGTGACACTGTGTTTTTGTGTGGACAAACAGTGAAACCGCATAGAAAAAAAAGTGCAGTTTTGAAAATACCTGTGTTCATGTGTACAGGGCCTTAGCTTCAGCCGAGTTGAGAAATCTTTTTATTTTTTTATTATTATTTTTTTTTTTTACCTGATATTTTAACCCTGATATTCAGTCACAGAAAACGAAAATATTTCTGGAAAAAAATGCAATAACTAACATTATTAACATTAACATTGTTACTGGACATTTAGAGAATAGAACAAATTGCCTTTTCTCAAACCCATTACCAAATTAATAGTGGTCTCTTATATTTTTATTTTTTCTCACCATCACTGACAGCAAACTTTTAAAAGTCAGTGTATGCTATAATGGACATGCACACATCTCTCTCATATCTAGCAGGTGCTTCTACCACCCACTACCACTCACTTGGCAGGAGCCAATTTGAAGTCCTCAGTAACTTTGTTCTTTATCATTACTTTTGGGTAATGAGATTCCATTGATTTGGGCTCCAAGTCAAACTCTATTCCAGAGGGAGTTGGCAGTCTGGAGTGAAGCTGTGTGGTTGGACTCAAACTTTGCACACTTCTCCACAAACACAAACTGTGCTCAGCGTTTGCCACAAGAAGCTCAAGCTGTGAGCGTCCTCCCTCAAAACTCAGCTGTGCTTCGTCACTTCAGCTGAGTGTGTGTGTGCGTGCGTGTGCGTGTGTGTGTGTGTGTGTGTGTGTGTGTGTGTGTGTGTGTCCCACTGTGGGCTGAAACTTCTTTTTATACACCACAATTATACAAGCAACTAAAACAGCCTGGCACTTCATTAAAAAATAACACTTGCACTTCATTAAAACACGGTTTCTAGAAATTTCTTCTTCCTTCGGCTTGTTTTATTCATTTACTGAATTTGAACAAAAAATTATACAATATTTGTAATTATACAAATAAGCAGGATAAAAATTACATTCAAAAACTGCTGTTTCATTTCAATGGAGTGCATTGGTTTCTTCACACTTCTAATCACAGAAGTTTTATTTTATTTTATTTTGTTTGTTTGTTTCCCCATATAGATTCTAAAACTTCCATAAGATGTTAAGTCATGAACCAGAGCGACCAGCTATAATGGGAATCATAGCATTACAAATTTTCATTTGAAGCAAAGTAATATTTAAAAACAGACAAGATACTGTGTACAAGACAGTCAACTTAACAGCTTTAACACTGAGAATGACACAGTCAAATAAAAAATAATTATCTAAGGTGGTCAGTTCTGTGTAAAGAAACTGCATTTCAACTTTACTGCAAATAGCATATTCAAACAAATATTTAACAAGTATTTACAATTTACAAGTGTTTTCAGACCATAGGGAGATCAACTCGATTACATCACTCATGATGTTTCATGGGAATGGGCGAAGCTAAAATGTATTTAGTGCACTTTGCTTCCTTCCACTCTCTGATTGTGGAATTTCTGTACACTATCATGGATAATGTATTTTCCTGCATAAATTGTGTATTAAAAATAAATTGGCTTCATGAAAATAGACCATATAAAATGAAACATGATTCATATTGTACATTTTTCATATTCATAGTCAATTGCTTATTTAAAAAATACAGTGAACTAATTATTCTTGAAGCTCACAACAGGTCTCTAATAGTTTATGAGGTAGTGTTAAAACTAAGCGGCAACCTCCCACTCTCCTTCGGGAAGCCAATACGGAAGTAACTAAAACTGCAATTCATCGATTCGCCTTTGGGGGCTGGGTCCAGCAAATCCAGATGTTTTCAGACTGCAATGGTAAATTGGCCAATTTTACAGCTGATAAAAACATGTTTACAGCCTGGTACAAAAGATGGTTTTGGTGCATATAGCTAATATTACCCTTCATGACAACTGTGAGGGGGGGTGAATTTTTTTATAACTCATCCATTTCGTTTTTATTAAGTTTTATTAAGTCTGCATAATTAAGGGCATGGCCACTTGAGTGACAGCTAGGTCTCGATGCTCGCTGTCTCGTCACCTCAGCTGATTCCGGCTGTTTAGCTGCTGAACTCGGCAAATACATCGTATTTTTGTTTTGTTTTATGTGGCTTTACACAGTCAATTGCCTTTTGGAACTATTTCCTACAATTATCAGATAATATGGCATGCTGTCCACTTAATTGTGCTCACAAACCACTCAAGTGGCCTCCATTTCCCAGGTGAGTGAAATTATATACTTGTATACCATATCTATAAATGTATTTGTTTTACTTAAGATCATTTATCATTTATAATTTTCTTTAGAACTGTAATGCACTCCAGAATCTGACAGATGGAGTAGCTGTCATCTGAAACGTTGTCATACAGTTTTATGCCTGGATTTCATAAATAGCCTTACATTTACTAACACAGACTATATTTGAAGTATTTGGAAGTAATACGTGTTTTCCTCCTGTAGAAAACGTCATAAGAACAATGCTGAGTGGCTCAGTGTATTACAACACTGTTTTTAAAGGACTAAACACTTTATTGATATAGTATACAACCAAGCACATGTGGTCAGAGAACACAAACGAGTCGCAGGTAATGAAGTATTAAGCGTTTCTCCCAAAGAAAAGCCTGTCTAAGCAAAATGCTAGCAGGCGTTTGCTCCGCCTCTTTGCCCTTATTTGGTCACCCCCGGTGGGTGCGATGACGCGCGAACAAAATGGCGACTTGTTGCTTCATTTGCGCTCTTCAGAAACCTATGGGTGACGTCATGGATTCTACGTCCATATCTTTTACAGTCTATGGTTAAAACCTATTTCCCTATGAAAAAAATAAATAAATAAAATAAAATAAAATAAATAAATATTTTCCAGAAGATGGCGGTTAGGGTTAGGTTAGGGTGTATGCTGTCACTAAAGATTTTAACTAAGTTAAATAAAGTTAAACATTAATAGTCCTTACAGACAAATGAATGATTAAAAGACAATTTTATATATAATTTTAATAATAATTAATAATAAATTAATAATTTACTTAACACAACATATTTGGTTAGTTTGGATACAATTGCAAGGCCTTGCTTTATGCTCCTCTAAAAAAGACATCAGACAGAGTTAGACTAGCCATTTTTGTCAAACTTTCCATAAAGCCAGCACACCACACCACCGCACACTCCACCTCAGTGCAAAAACAAACATGCCTTAAAGACGCCGTGATCCCATCGCTTGTTGATTCTGTCCCTGGAGTCTCTGTGTTCGTCATGTGTGTGTATTCTGATCTTTGATGTAGTGTGGCCATGGCCCAGTGCCCTCTAACGTGCCCTGAAAGCCATGCTCATGCCTCCCAAACGGCCTGGGCTTGTTAGCAGCAGATGGTGGAACCATTCTGAGAGGGTAATTTAGACACAGGGATGTAGGAGGCTGGTCATGACCTCCTCATGTATCCAGCACAACCCACTGAAAGAGAGCTGCTTTTGCTCTTCAGTACACCCATGTCTTATCCTATGTAGGACCAACACATTTCATAGTTCAATTCCATTTTAACAGTCTAGTGCTGCATCCCAATTCGCATACTATCACTAAACAATTCAATTCAATTCATCTTTATTTCTATAGTGCTTTTACAATGTAGATTGTGTCAGCAGCTTAACATAGAAGTTGTAGTTAACCGTATCCAAATACAGAATTGAGATATGTCTCAAATAATAGTATGCTGAAATGAGTATTACAAAGTTATCCGGATGGTCTGCTATTTTTGGTAGACATTTGAAGCGTGGATCCATGTTTACTCTAACAGCTAGTATTTCCCCACAATGCATTGCATGTTGGATGTAAAACTACAAATATGGTGGACACATGAGACTGATGGTTAAGTGGAAAGGCTTAGGTAAAACAGTTTGAATGATTGATAGTTAATAAATAACCTAATGGATAATATTCATTATATATGCACAACATTATATTTAATCTGCAACAATGAAAACTTTTATAAAGATGCATTTAGTGATTCACTTCTAGTATAGGAGATTTCTCTGCATGAAAGAACCAATGGCGGATTAACCTGCTGCTGCACCTCCAATATGATAGGAATTTTTATTCATTCATTCATTCATTCATTTTCTTTTCGGCTTAATCCCTTTATTTATCAGGGGTCGCCACAGCGGAATGAACCGCCAACTTATCCAGCATATGTTTTACGCAGCGGATGCCCTTTCAGCTGCAACCCATCACTGGGAAACATCCATACATACTCATTCACACACATACCCTACGGACAATTTAGCTTATTCAATTAACCTATACCACATCTCTTTGGACTTGTGGGGGAAACCAGAGCACCCGGAGGAAACCCACGCCAACATGGGGAGAACATGCAAACTCCACACAGAAATGCAGAGGCTCGAACCAGCCACTTTCTTGCTGTGAGGCAATCGTGATACCCACTGTGCCTCCGTGACGCTGATAGGAATTTTTATTATGAAAATGTATTAATTAGGAACTAATTATAAAAGTAATCTGGATGATGAGTGGCATGGTGGCTCAGTGGTTAGCACTGTCGCCTCACAGCAAGAAGGTCGCTGGTTCGAGTCCCGGCTGTGCCAGTTGGCATTTCTGTGTGGGGTTTGCATGTTCTCCACATGTTTGCGTGGGTTTCCTCCGGGTGCTCCGGTTTCCTCCACAGTCCAAAGACATGCGCTATAGGTGAATTGGGTAAACTAAGTTGGCCGTAGTGTATGAGTGTGTGTGTGTGTGTGTGTGTGTGAATGTGAGACTGTATGGGTGTTTCCCAGTACTGGGTTGTGGCTGGAAGGACATCCGCGGCATAAAACATATGCTGGAATAGTTGTCGGTTCATTTTGCTGTGGCGACCCCTGATAAATAAAGGACTGAGCTGAAGGAAAATAAATAAATGAATGAATAAATGTGGGTGATGTGACAAGATGATTGACAGGGCACATAACCAAGCAACAGAACAGTCCATTTATGAGAAAGTAGTATGACCCAAAGCTTGCATACTCTTGTAAAACTATATACTTTTTCTCCACAAAAAGAGTACATACTTTTAGGATGTAGTATAGGTGGGTGATATGGGACGTAGCATAATTTTCTTTTAATGTTCTGCTTGCATAGTAAGTTGCATTCCAAGATATGCTGAATCGAATCATCTTAGATTAACTGTTCCAGTTCTATTCAGTTCTAGGTTCCAACTGCATGATTTGCAGAATTGCAAATAAACATTAAATTAACATTTGCTAACTACATTGGTGAAGCAGAAATAAACAAGTGGATGAACAGTCTAAGTGAATTAATGACTTCATTATAAAGACTTGTTTCAATCCTGAATGATTCAGCATTTAAAACGAATCAGTTGAATTAACTAGTTTCTGGCATCTCAATGCAACTTGTCCTAAAATCCCATCTCTTAATACACAGGCCGACAGTCTGTGTTGCAAACAGTGCGTACAAAAGGTCTATCTACTGTATATAAAAGAATTATTTGGAAAACATTATGAAAATGAAAACCATAAAAATACTTCTTTTATGAAACAGTCACTGTTTACTCCTACAAAGCCATGATCAGCCAACAAAACATTGCAAAACATTTTTAAGTGCCAATAAAGAATTCGGGACACGGTTATTATTCTGTCCTTGCTCATTTCTCCCCTGAGGTCCCTCAATGATGCCCTCTCCAACCAATCTTTTATTCTTTTTCTTTATTTTTGCTTTAGTGGCTTCATTCAGATTCCCGACCACAGTTTCCTGCTCTTAAACAAAGGCTTGAGTTTGATGAAATGAGTTGGTCTTCCTCGTCTTTGACCTACTGGGGAAGCTGTGACCTGCTTGCTGGAGCAAAGATGAGTCCAGGCCTTTTTGTTCCCCTGTTCATCCCTGGCTTTCCTTCACTCTTAATCTGTCTCCGTGAGCTCATGTTGATGTGTTTTGACATCGCAGGCACCTGGTTTTTAGGATTTGGGATTATTTGTCGCTTCTTCCGAGAGCCACCTAGTCACCGTCACTCAATCTTTTTACACTTCTCCGTCACGGCTGCCCGTCAAGCATTTGGAGATGCAGATGCTGGCTTAATTAGAGCTGACAGGGCCAGGATGCTCATCTCAAGCTGTTCTGTCGCGAGGAGGAGAGGATAACAATCAGAATGACAACCGTCTTAATTTTCCATCTTCTCTCTCTCTCCTTCTGTCTCTTGTCTTTGGTTTTTCTGCATCTGCCCTGTCTCCTCTGTCACTGCAAGCTGCTTTTCTCATTTCACTCCGGGACTGCTTGTCTCACGATGGCTTAAAAGTGGAAGCATGACTTTTAAAAAGCGATCTGTGATCATATAGGTATTTGCACTTCTATATAAGGAGAAGTGTGTCATTTTCTGTTTGCTTAAACCTGCTTCTTAAATCTATTTTACGTCTGGAAAACCTGTTTCCAATAGTGTTTACACTTTACAATAAGGTTCCTTTAGTTCATGTATTTACTTTTAAAAAAACGCGCTGCATTTTAACACAACGCAAACAATTAATAAAACGTGCTGCATTTCACACAA
>CAIGQV010016298.1:6477999-6492386 GCA_903798115.1 Danio jaintianensis | reverse complement strand
AAAGTTATTAAGTATTTAGAATATTTAACAACTACAATAAAAATAAACAGTACATTTCTAAACAATACTAAAAATATTATTCATTCACTCATTTTCTTTTCGGCTTTATTAATCTGGGGTCGCCACAGCGGAATGAACCGCCAACTTATGCAGCATATGTTTTACGCAGCGACTGCCCTTCCAGCTGCAACCCATCACTGGGAAACATCCATACACACTTATTCACACACATACACTACGGGCAATTTAGCTTACCCAATTCACCTGTTCACCTGAATTGTGGGGGAAACCGGAGCACCCGGAGGAAACCCACGCCAACACGGGGAGAACATGTAAACTCCACACAGAAATGGCAACTGACCCAGACGAGGCTCGAACCAGCGACCTTCTTGCTGTGAGGCAACAGTGCTACCCACTGCGCTGTCCACTAAAAATATTATTTTATCAATATAATCAATATAAACATAATAATAATAATAATAATAACAACAACATTTATTATTATTATTATTAGTAGTAGTAGTAGTTGTAGTAGTTTTATTTAGTGTTGCTGCTTAATTATTTTTATAAAGAAAAAATAAAACTATTTATTACAAAAATAAATCAGCGTCTAATTTTTGAATGCTTGTTATTGATCCACCAACTGGTTCTTACCTTTCAGTCTTTGGAGGGGCGGTTCTTTGCTTGTTCACTTTTGCATAAAGTCCCTCTAGTGCGTCCTCATTGGGCGGCTGTCTGCTGGGGGCGGGGACTGTAGGCTGAGCGTAGTTATTGGGTAGAGCTCCAGGTGGGAAAGGGGATTGACTGGAGGCAGGTGGATCTCTGAAATTGTTGATGCGAGCGTAGTTTGGATCCAGATCATCATCTTCAACGTCCGGGAAGATCACACGCTCAGGAGCAGGGCTGTTCCTTTCACTCCTGTGCAAATAACAATGTTATTCAGGACTTTTGGAGGATGGGGAGAAAAGGCCTTTGTTAAATTAATCTATGCAGTAAATTCCCCTTTGGTCACACAATACATTATTACTAATTATACTATTTACAATGCTGGTTATTTTACAATTTTTTGTACGTTTTTTGTAAAGTTTTTAATGGAAGTGAATGAAACTGGAAGTCTCGAGCCAAAACGATTCCAGGTCAATAAGAGAGACAGTAATACAAATGACCATGTTAAAACTGACATTAAGTTGCAGTAATAGAGTCAGATTGATCTGCGGCAGCGCTAAAGGGTTAGAACATCCAAAAACACTTAAGTAAACATAGTTGATTGAGTTTTAATGTTTCCTTTTATTAGTTCATTAGTCTTGACTCTTTAATTACTGTAGGAAGAGAACAGCTAATTAAGCCAGTAAGGCAATTGGAACTAGTTTAATCATTTAGACAACATCAATTTGGCCAATTAGCACTTTCCACCATTTCATAACTGAAATTTGTGGAATAAATAATAATATACAACACATAACTGCTCTACACTGAAAAAAAAAAAACAATGATTCATTGGATTTACTTGGATTTACTACCTTTGTTTACGGTAAGTGGTTGCAAACTATATGGGCGGAATTTAAACAAACAAATTAAATGTAGTAATATTCAACTTAATTTGTTTCTGTAAATTCAGCCCATATAAATGGTTTGCAACCAGTTACCTAAAAATGTTTTCAGTAAATTCAATTTATCTTTTTTTTTCAATGTAAAAGGAATAATTAACTCAAAAATGACCATTTATTCCTCCTCCACAGAAGTTCCAAACTTCAGTTTCTATTGAAGTAGTAGTAGTAGTAGAAGTAGTAGAGAACTTGATTAATCCTTGCGAGGGGAAACTCATTTGCCACCATTAACATCACAATACAATAAATTATGAAACAACAAATAGCATAACTACATATCACAACTCACAACAACTACAACAACAAAAGCATTTATAAATTACACCACTTCATTAAAAAACCTGACAGCGGTTGGGATAAAGGACCGTCTAAATCTCTCTGTGGAGCACCGGAGCATTACTAGTCTCTCACTGAATGAGCTCTTAAGTGTTCTAAAGTTATAATTTAGTGGATGTCCTTCATATTTCAAAATGATCTTTAATTTAGCCCTTGTTCTCTTTTTTACAGTCATCTCAAGTGAATCCGGATTAAAACCAATAATAGAATTTTCTAATAATTTTATGGATCCTGTTTCTATCATTCACAGTCATACTACTCCCCCAACAGAGCTCACCATAGAACAAAACACTGGCCAGAATTCCCTAATAAAAAACATACAGAAGCTTTCTACTGATACCAACAGAACTTAAAAACTTTCTTAAGAAGAAAAGTCTTGACTGTGCCTTATTAAATACCACCTCACTATTTTTTTCCAATTTAGTTTACTGTCAAAATGGACACCAAGGTATTTGTAAGACTGGACTATCTCTATCTCTAAGTCAAATCAGCTTCCAGAAATGATCAGACGTGCTCCAACATTAGGCACAATCAAATCAAGACTGAAAACCCATCTGTTTAGCTGTGCCTTTACTGAATGAGCACTGTGCTACGTCCCACAGATCGCACGATTACGTCTTACGTCTACGTATTTAACGTCTTACGTATTGTTTGAACACATTTTAATCTTGTATTCTTGTTTAGGTAAAGCACTTAGAATTACCATTGTGTATGAAATGTGCTATATGAAGTGAAGTGAAGTGAAGTGAAGTGTAGTGTGGCCAAGTATGGTGTCCCATACTTGGAATTTGTGCTCTGCATTTAACCCATCCAAGTGCACACACACAGTTAGTGAACACACACATACCGTGAACACACACCCGGAGCAGTGGGCAGCCATGCTGCGGCGCCCGGGGAGCAGTTGGGGGGAACGGTGCCTTGCTCAAGGGACTCACCTCAGTCGTGGTATTGAGGGTGGTGGAGAGTGCTGGTCATTCACTCCCCCCACCCCCAATTCCCGCTGGTACCGAGTATCGAACCAGCAACCTTCGGATCACGAGTCCAACACTCTAACCACCAGGCCACGACTGCCCCATATATAAATAAACTTGCCTTGCCTTGAATCTATGGAAGTGAATGGCTAGTGGTTTCTTAAAACTATCTTGTTTTGCATTAACACAACATAAAATACAAACTGACAGAGGTGTGAAACCACTTGAGGGTGAGTAAATACATTTAAATTATGATTAAATTGTCATTTCTGGGTAAACTGTGGCTTTAAAATAAAACATACTTGGACTGAAAGAACTCCGGTTCACTCTTGTCCACCTCCTCTTCGCTCACAGCAACCATCTGTTTAGCCTTGGATTTGGTCTTGTCCTCTTTGTTTTTTCTCCCAAACCTGGATGAGGATTTCAGTAGAAAGCAAGAACAGAAAACAGGAAGATGTGTTAAGTTTTCATCACAAACGACTCCACAGATTCCCTGCACAATGTACCGAAGCAGAATTTGCTCTAGAAACTCTAATGATTGGTTCCCCATGTACCAGCCTGCAAACACACACTCAAACACAACACACACACACACTCCTGCAAAACCAAGCAGTATCAAGTCCAACGCCCTGCAGTGATTTTTCTAGCCCATCTCCACGCCAAACCATCAGAAACTCACATATTCTTCTGCACTGATCTGAGGTCAGGTGAGGACTCCGTGCTGACAGATAGATAAAGACAGAAGAGAAAAGGGTTATGTGAAGAATAAAGCTAATAATGAGAGAGAGAGAGAGAGAGAGAGAGAGAGAGAGAGAGAGAGAGAGAGAGAGAGAGAGAGAGAGAGAGAGAGAGAGAGAGAGAGAGTGTGTGTGTTGTGTGAGATGATGATGAAGCTGGATCAGGACGACAGTGAAGCGGTAATGAAACATCAGTGTCAGGAAGCAGCTTCTGGTTCACTAACAGGTCAATCTACACTAAACTCAGAGCTGGTTAGTTGTGCGCACATGGACTGTACATTTAGTCATTTAACAGACACTTTTGTCCACAGCGACTTACAATTGTGGAGGCATTCAGGCATTCAACAAGAAGAGGCAATACACAAAAGAAGTGCTAGTTATACAAAGGTACTGTTAGTGATTAGAGTGCTAGAGTAAAAAAATAATAATAATAAATAATAAAAAAATATATACATAAAAAAATATATACATAAATAACTACATTAGGGCGTCACGGTGGCGCAGTGGGTAGCACGATCGCCTCACAGCAAGAAGGTCTCTGGTTCGAGCCCCGGCTGGGTCAGTTGGCATTTCTGTGTGGAGTTTGCATGTTTGCACTGCATGTGGGTTTCCTCCGGGTTTCCCCCACAGTCCAAAGACATGCGCAATAGGTGAATTGGGTAAGCTAAATTGTCCGTAGTGTATGTGTGTAAATGAGAGTGTACGGGTGTTTCCCAGTGATGGGTTGCAGCTGGAAGGGCATCTGCTGCGTAAAACATATGCTGGATAAGTAGGTGGTTCATTCCGCTGTGGCGAGCCCTGATTAATAAAGGGACTAAGCCGTAATAATGTTATATATATATATATATAACATTACTAACTAATAATATAACATAACTAACTAATAATGTTATATATATATACAATATTCCATAAATCCAAAAATAAAAAACCAAGGAAATTGTATTTTATTTTAAAATGTGTTTACATTTGCATTTATGTTATTCTACTTAAAATAAAATAAAATAAATAATTATATGAAAATAGCATTATACAAACTTTTAAAAAAAACTACACTTTTTACTAACAGCATATAAGTTTAAGATTATTTAACAATGAACTCATTAAATATCATTAAGATTGATATTAATAATTTAGGGCTCTATTTTAACAATCTAAGCGCAAAGTCTAAAGCTCATGGCGCAAAAGCATTAAGAGCGTGCCTGAATCCACTTTTGCTATTTTAAGGATAGAAAAATACGGTCTGCGCCCCGGCGCATGGTCTAACAGGGTTGTGCTTATTCTCTTAATAAGTTATGGGTGTGTTTTGAGCATAACGGGCACTAAACCAATCAGAGTCTCATCTCCCATTCTCTTTAAGAGTCAGTTGCATCGTGCCATGGCGCATTTGCTATTTACATAGCGGACTTTGCAAGTGGAAAAACTGAATGCTTCACTAGCAAGAAAACAGTTATATCCAAACACACGTCCTATTTTTATGCCCCATATGGTGATGCAGACGTCTCCAAAACCCGACAGGTGGACAAATCTAAACTTGTTTTTATTAAAAAAACGAATATAAATATTTTATATTTAATATAAATATTTATATATATAATAAATAATACTGCTAATAATAATAACATTACACAAATGCAAATTGTCATGAATAAACTGAAAAAAGCCCCCCGAGGTGAAGAAGGCATGGAGTGTAGTGGTTTTTATATTTATGTAGAAAATAATATTTTTTTTTACATTTTAATCCTTAAATTTTTTTTCATATGTAAAGATATTTGTGTATTGTTGTACATCCTGTGTGTATTAAGCAAAGTGTAAGCATTTGGACCCATGCAAGGCGCATAACTAACGCACTCTGCGCTGGACTTTAGACTTAGTTGGTCAATGGCACGGTCTATTTCAGTTTCTCAAAACAGCAACGCACCAACAATGTGCCTTAACACACCTCCTTTATAGCCTGCACACCCATGAGTCCACAAAGTGGCGCAAATGGATTTGCTATTTAAACAACGTGGCGCAAAACATGAAAATTACAGTTGCGCTGGTCTGAAAATAGCAATAAATCACACCAAACGTCATGCGCCTTGTTGCGCTGGGTGTATGATAGGGCCCTTAATATTGTAACTACAGCAAATATAATCAATTTCTATATTTTGATATATAAAATGACCTGAATAATTCTTCACATTCAAACGGACAAACATTCAATTAAAAAACAACGACAACAGCGCAACCTCTATTAGTGCCCGAGAAATCAATTACATTTCCACAAACGGACATTCACTCCAGTCAGGAAGAACCACAAGCTCACCCGAGATTTCTTTTTAATTTGACACAGATATGACCAGAGGCTTCAGTTTTTTCCGACACAGCGTACACGCATGTTTGCTGAAGATAAGGCGTGACTGAATGATCCAAACATCAGCCCACGAGCAGCTCAAGGGTCCGGCTGGATCTCCTGTGTGTTTGAGCCTCAATAGTCCTCCATTTTCCAGCCCCACACACACACACACACACACACACACTAATGACTGTATTTATCTCATTAGGCTGGAGCGATCTAATACCGGCAGCTGGCGTGCTAGCTCTGCCTTGCCCTTAAGCACTCTCATTAAAACCAGAGGGAGTCGTGGCCTGAATATCAATGCGTTCAATCCATGAGCGCTCATCACGCAACAACTACACTTTACTGCCCACTCAATGCCTTTCACTGACAACACAATGGACCCTTTTCACATTTCCGGGTTTCTTGGTAGCGGAAGTCGTCATAGTTGGGTAAACTTAGAGCGCAGTGAATGGGAGAGCACAACAAATCATTTTTTTACAGTCCTATTTGCTGAAATAATAAAAGAAAAACTCCATGATGGTGTTATCAAGACTTTCAGAAAAAAATTATAATAATTGGGTAGACTGATAACGGCAGCCAGAAGAGAGAATAATGTTACTGTCTTGTCCCATAGAGGCTGCATTAGAAATGTCTTGCACAAGTGGTAATTAATGTCTTGTAAATTGATGCAAATATGATATAATACATACATACAGTTGAAGTCAAAGTGATTCGCCCTCCTGTGAATTTTTTTTTCTTTTTCAAATATTTCCAAAATGATGTTTCACAGAGCAAGAAATTTTTCACAGTATTTCCTATAATATTTTTTCTTATTTGTTTTATTTCGGCTAGAATAAAAGCAGTTTTTAATTTTTTTCAAACCATTTTAAGGTCAATATTATTAGCCCTTTTAAGCAATATTTTTTACTTTTACTATTTACTTTTGTTATTTTTATTATATAGCTCTGCCAAACAGCAAGGTAAAATACAATATTTAACACATAATTTAGCTACAGCACCTTCATTTGCACCTAGTAAGCTTTTATTTTGATCTTACTTAAATTAAATTTTTTACACAAATTTAACTCAGACATAATTAAAAATAATTAGTCTCATGACTAATTTTGCAATAATTTAGATTTTTTTTTATGGCAGTCATATTGATATACAATTTAACATTGAAACAATTTTGACTTTTAACTGGCATTTATTTTTAATAATTTCGTTAGACTTTTATCTTGCAATTACATGATTGCTTCATAACTAATGCCATGAATTTGTTGTTTTATATCACAATTTAACACTGATTAACACTTTTTTTTTTAAATATAATCTCAGTGTATTTCACAATTATGAGGGTCTTTTAATTATTATTTGACTGTTTTATCTCATGACGATGCCACAATTTCAGTTATGAAATATGACATGTGCACCTCCTAATTGTGAGATATTCTCATAATTAAGACATATGACTCTCATAGATTTTTAATATGACTATTTCTTCATTCGGTTTAGTCTCTATTTCAGAGGTCCCCACCGCAGAATGAACCATCAACTATTCCAGCATATGTTTTACGCAGCGGATGCCCTACTAGTCGCAACCCAGTCCTGGGAAACACCTATACGCACTCATTCACACACACTCATACACTACAGGCAATTTAGTTTATTCAATTGACCTATAGCGCATGTCTTTAAGCTGTGGGGGAAACCGGAGCATCCGGAGGAAACCCACGCCAACACAGGGAGAACATGCAAACTCCACACAGAAATGCCAATTGACCCAACTGACTTGAACCAGCGACCTTGTTGCTGTGAGGCAACAGTGCTAACCACTGAGCCACCGTGCCGCCAAATTGACTATTTAATTTATGAATGAATTTATCATAATTTAAACTTTTTAATCTCCTGTGCAAACTATCACACTAAGATTAAGACTATCAATTTAATACAGTCTAAAATTGAGTTTGCACAGTGAATTAGCATTACTTCAGTTGTTAACCTGAGATAAAGATTGTCTATGTAGCTCTTGGGAGACTTAAAAATACATACGGTAGAAATTACAGTCTAACTTTAACAGCGAAGACGATGTGAAATGAGACAAAACGACACAATGTTGACGAGAATTCACAAGCTTGAGCTGTAATTACAAAATCCCAATTATGCTGTAATGTATCCTACAATAATGACAGCATCGTCAGCTTTTACTTGGGCTCTTGTGTTGGCAGCTCTTGGTTTTATCGATTGACTGGAGTTTACAGAGTGTTGCAATTTATCAGTCTAAAACAGAGGCTCATATTTTAGAAGACAAAACCTTCATTTTCACACAGACGGACAGGCTGATCTGTGGGAACTGGGGACGTACTGCTAAGCTGATCATTATGTTTGCATATATTAATGCCTGTTTCTCTGCCTTCTGCTTTTTTAAGGATCTTTCTAATTAGGTAAAACTGTCAGGAATGGATCTGCCTCTCTCTTTCATGATTCCCTTTTTGGATCCTGTCTGATATATACTTTTTTTAACGCTTTATGAAAAAAGTTTGTCTTCAACGGGCCAACTCGTCAATTTCATTTAATATTAAATCTGTATATAGACTACCATTCATTATTAGGGGCAATTAATTAATTATTTATTTATTACATACTTACTCCCAGGGCCATTTATATCGAAGTAGATATTTAGCCGCACCATGTTGGTGTTTCGTAACATCTAGTTTTTATGAGGTGGGTTGTTAGCCCAACCCTCAACCCCCAACCTGGAGGACCAGGACATACACTTCGGTCAATTTAGCCCACCCAATTTACCTGTAGCGCATGTCTTTGAACTGTGAGGGAAACCGGAGCACCCGGAGGAAACCCACACCAACAGGGGGAGGACATGAAACTCCACACAGAAATGCCAACTGACCCAGCCAGGGCTCGAACCAGCGACCTTCTTGCTGTGAGGCAACATCGCTACCCACTGCGCCACCGTGTCACCCCAATTTATTTACAGGCAATTTAGTTTATTCAATTCACCTATAGTGCATGTCTTTGGACTGGGGGGGAAACCGGAGCACCCGGAGGAAACCCACGCCAACATGGGGAGAACATGCAAGCTCCACACAGCGACCTTCTTGCTGTGAGGCAACAGTGCTAACCACTGAGCCACCGTGCCGCCCAAATTGATTATTTAATTTATGAATTAATTTATCATAATTTAAACTTTTTAATCTCCTGTGCAAACTATCACAGTAAGATTAAGACTATCAGTTTAATACAGTCTAAAATTGAGTTTGCACAGTGAATTAGCATTACTTCAGTTGTTAACCTGAGATAAAGATGGTCTAAGTAGCTCTTCAGGAGACTTAAAAATTCATACGGTAGAAATTACAGTCTAACTTTAACAGCGAAGATGATGTGAAATGAGACAAAACGACACAATGTTGATGAGAATTCACAAGCTTGAGCTGTAATTACAAAATCCCAATTATGCTATAATGTATCCTACAATAATGACAGCATCGTCAGCTTTTTGTTGGGCTCTTCTGTTGGCAGCTCTTGGTTTTATCGATTGCAAACCAGCGACCTTCTTGCTGTGAAGCAACAGCGCTACCCGATGCGCCACCGTGTCACCCCAATTTATTTATTTATTATAACTGATTTCTTTTATCTTTGCCATGATGACTGTACATAATTATTTACAAGATGTCACGATAACCAGGGATCTAACCTATGCAGATCGCTGGAAAACTACACATCTGCCACCTCATGAACTACAACTACCATGATGCTTTGCACCCATCAACTCCCGCTACAGCTGTGAACTACCTGGACAGATACACGCACACACGCACGCACGCACGCACGCACGCACGCACGCACACACGCACACACACACACACACACGCACATGCACACACACACACACGCATACACACATACACAGAGATCATTCTCTCTGATTACCAGAAATATAAACACAGCACACACACACTTCTGGGCTGAGTCTTGTTCACTGTTTTCTGCAACACCACGAAACATTATTTGTCTAGTGTTTTCCGTGTTCTGATCCTTGTCTTGTTTTACCGTTGATATTGATTCTTTGCCGCCTGTACTGACCATTTGCCTGTTTTTGACTATGATCCTGGATTACCTGTATGCTTCTGTTTGCCTCTGTTTTGACCGTTGCCTGCCTGACTAATCCTGTTTAATAAACTGCATGTGGATCCTCAACTCCGTTGTCCAGCAACCTTCCGTTACACTAGATGATTTTCAAGATACGAGTATTCAGCTTAAAGTGACATTTAAAGGCTTAACTAGGTTAATTAGGCAAGTTAGGGTAATTAGGCAATGCATTGTATAACAATGGTTTGTTCTGTAGACAATCAGAAAAAAAATTGCTTAAGGCGGCTAATAATATTGACCTTAAAATGGTTTCCAAAAAATTCAAAACTGCTTTTTTCTAGCCGAAATAAAACAAATAAGACTTTTTCCAGAAGATAAAATATTATAGGAAATACTGTGAAAAATTCCTTGCTCTGTTAAACATCATTTGGGAAATATTTGAAAAAGAAAACAAAATTCACAGAAAAGCAAAACATTTTGACTTCAACTGTATATACTACATACACTTTTAAAATATATTTATTTCTGTGATTTCAAAGCTAAAGTTTTAACATCATTACGCTAGTCATTTTAAAATCACACATTTTTGCTAATTTGCAGTCCAAAGTTAATTAAAAATTATTAAAAACGCTGAAAAAGTTGCACTACTTAGTATTTTTGCAGAAACAAATTTGTCATGACTCTGATGAATGCATAATTAAAAATAGCATTAATTTGTAATACATTTTTTTTTACTGTAAAACATGACGCAAACATATCATGGTATATCCGCAAACAAAACAAAAAAGACAGAAAAAACACACACACACACTCCCTAGGAAACTTAGACACTGCCATATAAAAAAAAAACCTGTAAAAATTTAAAAATAAAATCTAAAATTTCCCCTTTTTTTAGTTGATAAAAAAGATGCCATACCACCCAAACTGCCATATTTCAATGTGGATGTAGATTTATGAGAAAAAGTATATCCCACAATACTCAGATACAACTTCTTCACATGACTTTTAGAGGACTAAGAATGGTAAAATTAGACTACAAGAGATTTCAACAAGAAATGAAGGAAAGAAGCCAACATATGAGATACAGTGAGAAAAAGGAGGTTTGATGGATTAAATGCAGTAACTGAAATTATTCTCAAAAACACAGTAAAAGGGGATTATCAGGCTAATTTCAAAGCAGTGGGAAACAGAGATTAAGTAGAGCTATATTTCAAATACTGCTGCATCAATTGGCAGTAAAATCAATCAAAATAAAGAAAGCAATTAGCAGAAAGCAAAGCACAAAACCGAATGAAGCTTATGGTCAAAATCTCTGATTTTATTGCTAGACTTTGCAACATGAAGAAATATATATTGTCGTAAACAACCCATGCTATTATACAGTTGTTGTTTTAAGAACAACAATGCACTTACACTCACCGGCCACTTTATTAGGTACACCTTACTAGTACTGAGTTAGACCCACTTTTGCCTTCAGAATTATCTTAATTCTTTGTGGCATAGATTCAACATGAGATTTTGGTCCATATTGACATGATAGCATCACGCAGTTGCTGCAGATTTGTCAGTTGCACATCCATGATGCGAATCTCCCGTTCCACCACATCCCAAAGGTGCTCTATTGGATTGAGATCTGGTGACTGTGGAGGCCATTTGAGTACAGTGAACTCATTGGAATTAGTCATCAGAAGATACAAGGGTACACTGTGGTCGTAAAGGGATGGACATGGTCAGCAACAATACTCAGGTAGGCTGTGGCGTTGACACAATTGCTCAATTGGTACTAATGGGCCCAAAGTGTGCCAAGAAAATATCCCCCACACCATTACACCACCAGCCTGAACCGTTGATACAATGCATGATGGATCCATGCTTTCATGTTGTTGACGCCAAACTCTGACCCTACCATCCGAATGTCGCAGCAGAAGTCAAGACTCATCAGACCAGGCAACGTCTTTCCAATCTTCTATTGTCCAATTTTGGTGAGCCTGTGTGAATTGTAGCCTCAGTTTCCTGTTCTTAGCTGACAGGAGTGGCACCCGGTGTGCTGCTGTAGCCCATCCGCCTCAAGGTTGGACGTGTTGTGCGTTCAGAGATGCTCTTCTGCATACCTCTGTTGTGTCGAGTGGTTATTTGAGTTACTGTTGCCTTTCTATCAGCTCGAACCAGTCTGGTCATTCTCCTCTGATCTCTGGCATCAACAAGGCATTTGCGCCTACAGAACTGCCGCTCACTGGATATTTTCTCTTTTTTGGACCATTCTCTGTAAACCCTAAAGATGGTTGTGCTTGAAAACCCCAGTAGATCAGCAGTTTCTGAAATACTCAGACCAGCCCGTCTGGCACCAACAACCATGCCACATTCAAAGTCACTTAAATCACCTTTCTTTCCCATTCTGATGCTCAGTTTGAACTGCAGCAGATCATCTTGATCATGTCTTCATGCCTAAATGCATTGAGTTACTGCCATGTGATTGGCTGATTAGAAATTTGCGTTAACGAGCAGTTAGACAGGTGTACCTAATAAATAAAGTGGCCGGTGAGTGTAAAAGTGAAACGTTTTGCAAAGTTTTTAAGTATAACAAAGGTTGTCAAAAGATCCACAGAAACAAACAAAACAAACAAAAAAAAAAGATTTAAAATGTTAGAAAAACTGTATTATGAATCAAATGTTGACTCTAATTCAAATGCTCCACATTATTTTTCTTATTTAATTTTAAAAGAGACTCACACAACAACAAACCAGTTCAGAAAACCAATATGATTCATTGACGTAAATCCAACAAAACATTTAAAAGTTGTTAAAAACATATCACCGGTGTCACGGAGGCGATATAAATCTTGTCTTTTTTGGCATGAGACCTTTAAAATCAGATGTATGTTATGTTTTACACCGTTGACCAAACTGTAAAGTCTTGTTACAGTTTTGAGTGGCATGTGTCCAAGCTGCAGATGGCGCCTTCAATAAAGCGCACATCAATCAAAACGGCCGGCGATTTGCTGGAAGAATGACATTTGACTGTGGGTTTGACAGCACGCATCTGTCACTCCCCGCAACACTGGAGAAACCTCTCTGTATCTAATATTCAGATAGATGATGTTTATGGACCTCTCACCATATGAAATCTAGCAAATTCATTTCCGCCCATGGCGAGAGAGAGAGAGAAAAAAAACTACGATTTCTGAAGCAAAATTGTTTCTGACGTATTACAAAAATTACCATATGCTGCAAACCATGGAAATGAATGGCATGAGTGACATGTCAAATGATGGGGGTTATTGAAGGGAGGGGTGCTAATATGTTTAGAAGTGAGGTGATGAGATAAACATTTCACCTGGTGAGTAAAAAAAATCATTTTCAGTAATTTCCCAAATATTGGACATTCAGACTGAAATCATTTACAATCATTTGTGACTAAAACATAAGACTTGTATCATTTCTATCCAGGAATTTATTTACTTTCTGCTCTTTTAACTGTTGCAGCAATATGTCGAGGACTGTTTTTTCAATGGACTTACAGTGAGGTGTAGTTGGTGCTATGAATAACGCGGGAGTATATCATTTCAAACGCAAGAGAAAATGAATTGGTCACATGACTGCATCACATGACTAAATATCTTAAGACTCCACACTATAACGCAACAATGATGCTGTCAAATGCATCCTCTTTGGAGAGCATTTTCAAAAAGATACAACTAAATATGACATCACAGTGATGACGGAGGGCCACGAACAAAAACCTATTAGTGTGAACATGGCCTAAGCTTCAACTAGTACGAAACAACCTAGCAACTGAATATCAACATGCAAACGATGGCTCAAAAAACATTGCAACCACACACATTATCGGCCTAGCATCCACTCAGACACCTTACCAATCACTCAACAATGCTCTAGCAACCACCATACAATAGCCTGGCAACCACTCAGAATACCTAGCAACAGCCTAGCAACCACATTACAATGACCACTTAGAAAAATAACTCAAAACTCTTAATAACCACAGAGCATTGGCTTTGCAACCACTCAGAACATCTAAGCAACCGAATAGCAATGGGCCAGCAACCACATTAAAATGGCCACTCAGAACACACAAGCGACCATCTAGCAACAACCTAGCAACAATATTGCAATGGAGCGGCAACCAGTCAAAACTGGCAAACAACAGTATGGTAACCACAAAGTAACAACCTAGCAACTACTCAGAACACCTAATCAGACACCTAGTAATGGCCTAGCACCCACATTACAATGGCCTGGCAACCACTCAAAACACACAAACAACCACATAGCAACAGCATGGTTA
>CAIGQV010016298.1:6454979-6468447 GCA_903798115.1 Danio jaintianensis | reverse complement strand
AGGGCGGGGCTATCAGTGCTTTAGGGCAAGCTATCGAGCTTTAGGGCAGGCTATCAAGCATTACTGTGGAGCTATCAGTGCTTTAGGGCGGGGCTATTAGTGCTTTAGGGGAGGCTATCAAGCTTTAGGTTGGAGCTATCAGTGCTTTAGGGCAGACTATCAAGCTTTAGGGCGGGGCTATTAGTGCTTTAGGGGAGGCTATCGAGCTTTAGGGCGGGGCTATCAGTGCTTTAGTGCAAGCTTTCGAGCTTTAGGGCGAGACTATCAGTGCTTTAGGGCAAGCTATCGAGCATTACGGTGGAGCTATCAGTGCTTTAGTGGAAGTTTTCGAGCTTTAGGGCAGGGCTATTAGTGCTTTAGAGCGGGGTTATCAGTGATTTAGGGTGGGACTATCAGTGATTTAGGGAAGGTCTACCAGTGCTTTAGGGCAAGCTATCAGTGCTTTAGGGTGGGGCTATCAGTGCTTTAAGGTGGGGCTATTAATCCTTTTGGGTAGGTCTATCGTGCTTTAGGGTGGAGTTATCAGTGCTTTAGGGTGGGGCTATCAGTGTTTTAGGGCAGGCCTATTGTGCTTTAGGGTGGGGCTCAGTGGTGTCTCATTTCTGCCCTGCTTTCGTCCATTCATCAATCTTCTTCAATTTTGTTAGTAACGCCTATCTTCTAAGGATCCAATCGGTTCCCAAAGGACGAAAGCATGCACTGCCCAACATTTTTTCCTCATTTCAGGGCTCTTTCAATTAAATGTACATCACGATATGTGAAAAAACAACAATCTTAACTTATGTTTCATACCAACTTTGAAGGAATAGTTCAACCAAAACTGAAAATTATCATCATTTACTCACATTTCACTTGTTCCAAACGAGTTTGAGTTTCTTTCCTCTGATGAACGCAAAAGAAGATATTCTGACCTCCATAGTATTTCTTTTTCCTACTATGGAAGTCAAAGGTTACAGGTTGTCAGCTTTCTTCAAAATATCTTCTTTTGTGTTCAACTGAAGAAAGAAATTCATAAAGGTGTATATCAA
The DNA here is from genome assembly GCA_903798115.1 of Danio jaintianensis. Classification (NCBI taxonomy): domain Eukaryota; kingdom Metazoa; phylum Chordata; class Actinopteri; order Cypriniformes; family Danionidae; genus Danio; species Danio jaintianensis. The sequence goes on along the minus strand of CAIGQV010016298.1, from coordinate 6,467,419 downwards.
ATTGAAGGAAGAGTAAATCTTCGTTTTTTGGGTGAACTGTCCCTTTAAGAGCTACACAACACTTTATATCCAAAAACGTCATGGAGAATAATAGGACATAAATCAGTGTATTTCCTGTGAAAATGACATTTGTAACGTTCTGCTTGAGTAAAACTGTGACGCTTTTAGCTTTCAGACTCATACCTCAGCAATCCGAATCCTTTTTTCTTGGTCTTTTTATCAGGATCTTCAGGCTCGTCCTTCTTTTTGGTCTTTTTCTCTTTCTTCTTCTTGGTTTTCTTCTTCTTGACCTTCCTGTCATTGTCGAGTTCCTGTCGCGAGGAGCTGCTGGCTGGTGTGTCTCTGCCGGAGTCTTCCTCAGAGTCATCTGTTGGAGAAGAACAAACACACACACACACAAATATCAGACATCTCCTAATGTGATCTAATCATGAGGAATCAAACAACAACTGCTCAACCAGACTCTCGTTTGTCAGGAAATGATGAAGAAAGACTTGATTTCTGGTATGTTTACCTGTAAATCACATCAAGAGGGAATGTTTAGAAACAGTTATATACATTAAACAAATCACAGCCTCAAATATTCTGAATGAAAAAGAAACATATTTAAAAAATATTACAGAAATACTCACATATGCACTCATTTAAAAAAAATAAAAATCAAATTAAATTACATTTCCAAAATTATGTTTTTTAATATCAGTTTTTTTTTATTTGTGATAATTTATTTTAGTTTTTTATATTTATTTAGTTTTAAATAATTATTCATTCTGATCACTTCATATTTTTATTATTATTATTAGTTTTATGTCTAGATTGTTGCAATTAATTTTAATGTATTATTTAAGTTTTAGTTCGAGTTTTGATATTTTTAATATTTGTTTTAATTTAATTTAGTTTTTTATATTTATTTTGTTTTAAATAATTATTTATTCTTATCACTTCATTTTTATTAGTTCATTATTATTATTTATTATTATTATTATTATTATTAGTTTTATGTCTAGATTATTGCAATTAATTTTATTTAATTTATTATTTAAGTTTTAGTTCGAGTTTTAATATTTTTAATATTTGTTTTTTATTTGTTTTAATTTATTTTTCATTATTACTTCATATTTTTATTAGTTTATTCTTTTCATTATTATTATTACTAGTAGTAGTAGTAGTAGTAGTTTTATGTCTAGATAGTTGCAATTAATTTGATTAAATGTATTATTTCAGTTTTAGTCATTTTATCATCAGTTTAGAGTTTTGATCATTTTAATTTGAACTAAATGAAACAGAAAAATAATATATTGGCAACCAAGATATTTTAAAAAAATATATATAAAAAAAAAAGTATTTATTTTGAATTAAAATATTTTTACAAATTATTAGAATTATTTACAAATCAAATTTGTTGTACTGCCTTTCATTAAAATAAGATCTATAAATAACCACAAAAAATAATAAAAATCATTGTCATTGTCATGATAATAATGCCATCCTTACTACAACCAAAACAATTTCAGACACTTTATTTTATTGCTTTTATTTACATTTAACATTTTGTTGTATTTTAGGCCCGGTCATGTTTTATTTTAATTTACCCACAGGCTGTTATGTCATTGGCTGGTCTGTTCCTAAACTGATATCCGCAAACTTCCATTCATCCGGCAGCTCCTCTAGAAGTGCAGAAAAAGCTTGACATTTATTCATGAAGTCTGACATCTTATAGGTTCCAATCGAAGGCTCCGGCTCTATTTCTCATTTAGCAGGGTTCTTTCATGTCAATGAGAAAGAGCAGGGGTTGAAACGTGCCCTTGAATGTGCTGACTTGCTGCTGGAGTTTCAGTCAGAATCCGCCGATACTCACATCTGCTGATTCACTCCTTGCCAAAAAGTCACCGAGTCAAATTCATCTTTCAAATGAGCTGCTAAAAAATAAGGGCTCCCCGACTGCTCTAACACACTTCAGACGAGTTTTACAGAGAGCATTAAACATGACTTCACTTCCATAATGTGGCGTATTTAAAGCTATAATAGTCATAGACAGTTAAAGTCAAAATTATTCATCCTCCTGTAAATGTTCTTTTATTTTTCAAATATTTCTCAAATTATGTTTCACAAAGGAATTTTTCACAGTATTTCCTATAATATTTTTTCTTCTGGAGGATCTCTTATTTGTTTTATTTCGGCTAGAATAAAAGCAGTTTAAATTTTTTTTTAAACCATTTTAAGGTCAATATTATTAGCCCTCTTAAGCAACATTTTTTTATGATTGTCTACAGAACAAACCATCATTATACAATAATTTTAATTTTAATTAACCTAGTTAAGCCTTTAAATGGCACTTCAAGCTGAATACTAGTGTCTTGAAAAATATCTGGTAAAATATTATGTACTGTCATCATGGCAAAGATAAAAAAAAACAGTTATTAGAAATAAGTTATTAAAACTATTGTTTAGAAATGTGTTGAAAAAAATATTTCTGTTAAACAAAAATTGGGGGGGAAATATACAGGGGGGCTAATAATTCAGGAGGGCTAATAATTCTGACTTCAACTGTATGTCATAGGGTTTGTTTGCGACATTTTGTGTGTCAGCATTTGGACACAGTTGATCTTCTAATTGTTAAAATTGTCTTTTTTTTTGGTTAAAAATTTTAATTAAAGGGATAGTTCACCCATTAATGATCCACTTGCATGAGAAGAAAAACAAATACTATGGAAGTCAATGGTTACAGGTTTCCAACATTCTTGAAAATATCTTCTTTTGTGTTTTCAACAGAAGAAAAAACTCAAAGGGTTGGAATAAGTGAATGGTCAGTAAATGATGACAGAATGTTTGGGTGAACTGTCCCTTTAAGGTCCTCTAAATTCTGCATGTTGTTTGTTTCTTCATTTACAATAATGCACTTTTTAATTTATTTAACATTAAAACATTAAAACACAGTTTTTAGTAGTTTTGTCTATATTTAAGAGCCCACAATATTTTTACACACTAGATCTAAGACCAAACACTTTGGTTTTAATGTAATTTTTACTAAAATATCTTAATAAGAGATGCTTAAAATAAAATAAAATATGCATGTTCTCCCCATGTTGGCGTGGGTTTCCTCCGGGTGCTCCGGTTTCCCCCACAGTCCAAAGTCATGCGCTATAGGTGAATTGAACAAACTAAATTGGCCGTAGTGTATGTGTGTGTATGGATGTTTCCCAGTACTGGGTTGCAGCTGGAAGGGCAAACATATGCTGGATAAGTTGGTGGTTCATTCCACTGTGACGACCCCTGATGAATAAAGAGACTAAGCTGAAGGAAAATAAATGAATGAACTTAAAAGTTTTCTTTAGTTTAGCACCTTTGTATAGTTTAATAGTGCAATAGTATTTATTATTAGTAAATATGTTTGCTATTTAGGGCTTCACGATGGCGCAGTGGGTAGCACATTCGCCTCACAGCAAGAAGGTCACTGGTTCAAGCCCTGGCTGGGTGGAGTTTGTATGTTCTCCCCCATGTTCGCGTGGATTTCCTCCGGGTGCTCCGGCTCCGGTTTCCCCCACAGTCCAAAGACATGCTCTATAGGTGAACTGAATGAACTAAATTGTCCGTAGTGTATGTGTGTGAATGAGTGTGTATGGATGTTTCTCAGTGTTGGGTTGTGGCTGGAAGGGCATCCGCTGTGTAAAACATATGCTGGATAAGTTGGCGGTTCATTCCGCTGTGGCGACCCCTGATTAATAAAGGGACTAAACCGAAAAGAAAATGAATGAATGAATGAATGTTTGCTATTTAGTCATTTAAGAATGCTTTCAGGTCAGTTTTGCTTACCCCATTAGCAGATTACATATTTTTCTTTCTTTTTTTTTTTCCAGTGAATTAATGCTGACTTTAATTTCCACAATACAACATCACATGAAGAATGTAAAGACTAATAAACATATGCGGGTATTTTGATGAGAGTAATGAATGTGAAGGGTCCAGATGTAGTTTTGGTGAAGCGAGCAGCAGTGCTGTGCAGCTGTAACTGTTAGCACATGTTTGGCAAACTCATGATAATCTCACTACTGTGCTCAGAAACATGCTTTCACTGGTATGCAGCGTGTGCGCACACACACACACACACACACACACACACACACACACGCACACACACACACACACAGACACACACACACACACACACACAGACACACACACGCACTTCTCATTAATGCATTTTTAACTGCAGAAACCACTGACAGCCTTCTGTTTAAATTACAGTGCAGTGATAAAGAATAACAGTTGCATTAATTATGCATACAACAGGAAATAATAATAATAAAAAGTCCATTACATCATATTTCATGTTGGCTGTCATAATCAGTTAAATTAGGCACTCACTCAACATTAACATAAGTTACTTGTACACACTGTTGTCTACGATGTGTTTATAACATGCATTATTGTAACATTTCAAAATTCATATAGGCATGCATCACTAAATAACTTAAACACGGAATGAATGATTGAATGAATGAATGAATGAATGAATGAATGAATGAATGAATGAATGAATAAACAAACAAACAAAAACAAGTAAATAAATAAACAAACAAATACGAACGAACGAATAAAAAAGCATACACATTACAATCATATACTAATGAATAACTAGTATAGGACAACTTAAAAACAACATGCACATATGTCATATTAATTAATATAATTTTTTTATTAAAATTTGTAATTTATTATTAAAATGAATAAAATTGTAATAAACAAAGCAAATATTTTAATTCATTTTGCTCAGCTTCGTTATTGTCATCTAAACCAAAAATGATTTTCATGACTTTAATAAAACAAAATATGCATTTTAGAATAAAAACTAAATCAGAAACTTCACACTGAAATAATGGTAAAGATGAAGTAGTAAATAAAATGCTTCTTTAATTGAATGAATGAAAATAAATAAATAAATAAATAAATAAATAAATAAATAAATAAATAAATAAATGCAAATAAAAAAAACTAATAAATAAATAAATGCAAATAGATAAATATGTAAATAATCAAACAAATAATCAAACAAATAAATAAATAGATAATCAAACCACCAAACAAATAAATAAATGCAAATAAATAAACAAACAAAAACAAATAAATAAATATATAAATAATCAAACAAACAAACAAATAAATAAATGCAAATAAATAAACAAATACAAATAAATAAATAATCAAACAAACAAATAAATCAAACAGACAAACAAAAACAAATACATAAATGCTAATAAATAAATACAAATAAATAAATCAAAATTTTCCAACAAACAAACAAATAAATAAATAAATGCAAATAAATAAATAAATAAATCAATAATCAAACAAACAATCCACTAAATAAATAAACATGCACATATTAAAATCATATACTAATACGATTCTTCTGAATAACTGGAATAGGACTATGTAATTAAAAACAATATGCACGTAAAGGTAAAGGTGAAGTAGTAAATAAAATGCTTCTTGATTCTCCAACTCACCATCCTCAGCTTCAGAAGGCCCTTCGTAGGACTTGTCGATGGCGTAGCGGAAGCTCATGTTGCATCCTCGGCCTCTCACCATGTGTGCGCGTGGACGATGGAAGGGCACTTCGTCCTTACTGACCTCCTCCATCGCCGTCTGGAGACTCTCTAGTGAGCTGGACTTCCGAAGGCCTAGCCGGGGACCCAGCGCCGTCCCGTTGGAGGAGATGGGCTCTGAGACGGGACATGGAGGGATTTCAGAGATAGAGGACGAAGGATGGGAATGCAAGATTTGAGGTCAAGATTACAAACATAACATATAGCACTCTGCTGAAAAGACCAGTAGCACAAAATATATTGCAGTTGACTTGTTTTAGCCAACAACATCAAATACACAGTCCTGGATGATAGTGTGATAAGAGGTCTTGTTTTAAATATCACACAGCCATTTTCGAACTCTGTATGGATACAGATGTAAGGCTCGGCTTGTCTGGATTGAAGTTCCACAGGGTTCGGTCCTTGGTCCGTTACTTTTTAGCTTTTATATCTATCATTTGGGTCTGAAACTAAGGTCTCTTGGTGTTAAATATTATTTGTTCATGCTAATGATATGCAAAAGGACATCAATTCAAAGTCTAGTCTATAGTAACTGTACAAATGAATTCTCTATTGATGGTTAAATTTTTGAGCCAAAAGATACATAGAAATACAAGTCATTTTTTAAATATCACACAGCCATTTTCAAACTCTGTATGGATACATATGTAACGTTCAGCTTGTCTGAATTGGTGTTCCACAGGGTTCTGTCCTTTACCTGTTACTTTTTAACTTTTATATCTATCATTTGGGTCAGAAACGAAGGTCTCTTGGCTTTAAATATTATTTGTAAATGCTAATGATATGCAAATGGGCATCAATTCAAAGTCTAGCCTATAGTAACTATATTGTACAAATTAATTCTCTATTGTTTCCCAGTGATGGGTTGCAGCTGGAAGGGCATCCGCTGCGTAAAACATAGGCTGGATAAGTTGGCAGTTCATTCCGCTGTGGCGACCTCAGATTAATAAAGGGATTAAGCCGAAAAGAAAATGAATGAATCCTCTATTGATGGTTCAGTGTTAGAGCCAAAAAAAAAAAAAGAAACAAAAAAAAATGTTTTAATCATGTTAGAAAAATTGACTTGTTTCAGCTTTAGCCCTGGATGACAGTCTGATGAATCTGGAAACACTGCAGGAGTTGTATAGCCGGATGACTTTCTTTAACCACAAAGATTCTTTCAAATTTGTTTTACAAGTTTTACACTGACAATCTTTTATTGTAGAAACGTCAACATTGCATTGTTACATTAAAAACAAAACAAACTGTGATTGTGACTTTGATACTGTTGAAAATATTTGGCATTTCTGAGATTGTCCTGCACTGGTATAGGTCTTGTTTTAAATATCACACCATTTTCTAACTCTGTATGGATACAGATGTAAGGTTCGGCTTGTCTGGATTGGAGTTCCACAGGGTTCGGTCCTTGGTTTGTTACTTTTTAACTTTATATCTATCATTTGGGTCTGAAACTAAGGTCTCTTGGTTTTAAATATTATTTGTAAATGCTAATGATATGCAAATGGACACCAATTCAAAGTCTAGTCTATAGTAACTATATTGTACAAATTAATTCTCTATTGATGGTTCAATGTTAGAGCCAAAAGATAAGGAAAAGTCATTTTTAAATCATGTAATGAAATTGACTTTCAGACATCAAAGTCCTGGATGACAGTCTGATGAATAGGAAAACACTGCAGGAGTTGTATAGCTGGATGCCTTTCTTTAACCTCACAGACTCTTTCAAATTTGTTTTACACGTTTTGCATTGCCGATCTGTTATCTTAGAAACATCAATGTTTCATGAAAACAAAACAAACTGGGATTGGCTGTTTTAGATGTCAGTCAGATGATCTCTGGGTTTTTATTGGTAAATGAATATGTATAATCCCTTTCAAAATGGGTTTCATAAAATGCACAGTTCAGTTTTGGTAAAAGTTACTAATGACTCATTGACGGTTTCTGACTGCAGATGTATTTCCAATGGAAGACTTCTGAACCTAAGCTCAGCCGTTGATACTGTTGAAAATATTTGGTGTTTCTGAGATTGTCCTGCACTGGTATAGGCTAAGTTTTGAATATCACACAGCCATGTTCTAACTCTGTAAGGATACAGATGTAAGGTTCAGCCTGTCTGAATTGGTGTTCCACAGGGTTCTGTCCTTGGCCAGTTACTTTTTAGTTTTTGAGTCTATCCTTAGAGGTTTAAACTAACGTCTCTTGGTCTTAACTATTATTTGTTCATGCTAATAATATGCAGATGGACATTAATTCAAAGTCTAGTCAATATGTGAATTTGTTTTATTTAATTGCACAGTTGAATTATCTATTGATGGTTCAATTTTAGAGCCAAAAGATAAATAGAAAAACGAGTTATTTTTGAATCATGTTTGATGTTTAACCCCATAAAAATTTTGTTAAGACATCCTACTCCAATTTCAGAAATACTAGCTAGTTAATAATCTTTTTGAGCCCTTTCAATCTTCAAAACATTACCATTCATTCATTGCTTCGAAAACATTTTCCTTTTTATTCTTCCCAACCTAAACTCTGCATTTCTACATTAGATTCTACAGTATAGAGTCTGAATTTTAGTCTTGAGTTTTAAAATGGTCTCTAAATAAACTGTAAAAAATCTATCTATAGTTTACAACACAAACTCTTTAAACGGTGATTGGCAGTCAAACGGCTTTTCAGTGGTGTTTGACCAATGAAATCTGCAGAACAGTCCAGTCCATTTGCTGTGAATCTGAAAGTCTGGCTTCTCAAGACTAAAATGTGCACTAACAATCCTGGATCATCTAGAAGATTTTCCTCTGGTCTTTTCAGCAGAGTGGTCAGAAGTAGTGAATTGCAACAGTTGTGCAGTAAATCTGAACTGAAAGTCTAATGGATGTGGACGCATTAAAAGAACAGACAGAGATGAAACATGTAAGGATGGAGGACATGAGAAGGGTGGATGATGAAATCTCAAGGTGACGGTGAAAGAGCATCAGGGAATAAAGGCGACATTGCAAACGTGGACCAGACGTGCAGGAATATTAAAGATAAAAGTAGCAGTAGTAACACAGGGGAGAGGAACATCAAATTAAGTACTATGAGATGGACAATGCAAATGGCTGAGAATAACGGTAACAGGAGCAGTAGGATGAGGTGAGGGATTAAAACAAGCACAAACAAGAGAACAAAATGGAGGAATAACACAAATCCAAGGGCTCCAAACACTGAAATGAAAAAAGAAATTTGTAGAAAAGGAGAAAACAGAAGTGCTTGAGAGGTATAAAAGTGGCATGCGGGGAAGAGATTTAAATCATGCTTTTAAGTCATAGTTCAGCCTTTACATTAAATTCAATTTCTGTCATTGTTTTTCATGTTGATATGAACAAATAATGATTAATTTATTCATCCTAGCAAGCCACTGGGAGATGCATATTATTTTTATGACATCTATAGGCATAAAAAAGGTTTAACTGTAATAAATAAATAATAAAACATGTAAAGTCATAGTGACATTTAACTTTAAATAACACAAGCAATATGATAAAAGACACTTTAAAAAAAAGGTTGAAATGGTCCTAAAATCACAAACTAATTTGAAAAAAATAAGTGTTAAAATGCTTTATTGTTGTATTTATTTTGTTTATAATGTATTGTAAATATTACAATTAATGATACTGCTATCATAGATTTTCCTTTTTAATTCATATATAAATTGTCAATCTGGCTCTCCAAAAAAACAATAAAATATGTAGAATAGAGGTATTGTAGGTAATGGAGTTTATGTGCTTAAGAGTTCTTGCAGAAACAATAATCATTATTTAATTTAATTGTGTGTTTTTTTGATAAATACAAAGTTTGAAAGTTTTCTTTACAATGTCACGTTACTTCAGAACTGCAAATCATTTATTGGTTAACCTTTTTGAGTCCTTTCAATCTAGGTTTCATAAAATGCAGAGTACAAGTTCTCCAGGACCCAAGCTGGACATTAGATACAGTTTCTGGGATTACCCTGGACTAGTAATGGTCAGACATGCTCCTAGTTTACAGCCAATTTCTAACTCTGTCAGGACACAAATGAAAGATTCGGTCTGTCTGAATTGGTGTTACACAGGGCTCTGTCCTTGGACATTTACTTTTTCCTTTGGATCAGTTACGTTCTCTTAGACTTAACCTTTTCTATCAATTAGTTTTTAACTAAAGTCATAGTCATATGATAAGGATATGCCCATTTCTTATTTAACATTGAATTTCATTCAAAATATGGTCAATCTGAGGATGTTTTTTTAATCTGGTGCATTTTCAGAAATGAAGGTACAAGAACTGTCACTGGGGTGGTACCTTTTCAAAAGATAGACATTTGTACTTAAAGGGTCCATATTGGTACCTCAAAAACATATATTTGTGCCTAAAAATTTTAAGAGGTACACTTTTGTAATTTTTAGGTACTAATATGTACCCTTGAGGTATTAATAAGGACCCTTTAGGTACAAATGTGTAGCTTTTGAAAAGGTACCACTCCAGTGACAGCTCTTGTACCTTTATTTCTGACAGTCTAACACTGATTGACATATTATGCTTTAACTTTATGTGTAACAAAGATAAAGTCTATTTTGAAATCGTGTATATACAATTTAAACTAAATCCAGCCAGTGTGTGGTCTCATAAATCTAATTACAGACTGAAAAAAATGGAAGAATAAGCAAGCCCTGAGTTTAGGGATTTCATATTACACAAAATAGCGCACACTACCACGAGATGTAATCAGTAGGATCTAATCCATGAAATGTTTCAAATGTAGATTTAATTTCCACGGCACTGCATGCACGCAAGCCGACACACATAAACATACAGTACGACACAGATGGCCCTCTCTGGGATGCTTACATAAATCAATCTAAACCAGCACAACATGGCGGCTCTCACAACAAACTAGATGAGCGAGAACCGACAGCGGGACTCGAGACGGGAAAGTCATTTGAATGACTTCTTAGGAAATAAACCGGTAATTGGTGAAGACTCTCCGGCAGACGTACAGTATACCTGTATGCTGCCATGATCAAGAAAAGGGAAAATAATGAGACAAAGAAGAAAAAAAACCAAAACCAAAACAAACAAATCAGCAGAAGCAGCGCTGCAGGGCCGGAGCCGGGCGAACGCTAACTGGAAAAAACGGGAAGAGAGATGAATTGGAGGATGCTGAACTGTGAACTAAAACGCCGCAGAGCCCATGAGCAACGCAGCTGCTATGAGTGGTCTTCATTTGGAGCCACAGGAAAATGTAGGTGTTTTGGAGGGAAGCCAGTGAGAGAGAGAAAGTGAGACAGAGATGAAGAGAAGCGCTGCCTCCAGCATCTTTCATCTATCCTCTTAATGGACATGTTCTTCTCTCCTGCAGACCGAGACTCGGCTCTTTACTGTATCTGCTACACACACATACTGTATACGCATATTCTTGTTGATAGCAAGAGTCATACTTACTAATTTATTCAAATAAACTATGAAAACAGCATTTAAAGGGATAATACACAGTACAAGTTTGTTAAAAGTTACCATTGATTTACTAAATCAGAATTTTTCTTTTTTTTACATTTTTATTATTCTGGACCTAAGTTTGGCATTAGACACTGGTTCTGGGATAACCCTGGACTAGTAATGGTCTTATTTTCTGTCTGTCTGGACACAAATGTAAGAATCGGTCTGTCTGAATTGGTGTTAAACAGGGTTCTGTCCTTGGACCTTCACTTTTTTCTTTGGATCAGTAACGTTTTTTAGTCTTAACTTTTCGATAGTTCATAAATTTATATTTTCATATATCTATATTTAGAAGCGACACGGAGGCTCAGTGGTTAGCACTGTCGCTTCACAGCAAGAAGGTCGCTGGTTCGAGTCCTGGTTTCCTCCGGGTGCTCCGGTTTTCCCCACAGTCCAAAGACATGTGCTATAGGTGAATTGAATAAACTAGATTGGCTGTAGTGTATGTGTGTGAATGAGTGTGTATGGGTGTTTCCCAGTGTTGGTTTGCAGCTGGAAGGGCATCCGCTGTGTAAAACATATGCTGGATAAGTTGGCAGTTCATTCCGCTGTGGCGACCCCAGATTAAAAAAGGGACTAAGCCGAAGGAAAATGAATGAATGAATATCTATATTTTTTCGATAGTTGATTTAGTCACCATTTACTCGCCCTCAAGTGGTTGCAAACCTTCATGTGTTTCTTTTTTCTGTTGAACACAAAATAAGATATTTTGAAGAAATCTGGAAACCTGTAACCATTGACTTGCAAAGTAGGAAAAACATACTATGGGAGTCAATGGTTACAGGTTTCCAGATTTTCTTTTCTTTTTTTTTCTTTTTTCAAAATATCTTTTGTGTTCATCAGATGAAAGAAACTCAAACAGGTGTAGAACAAGGTAAAGGTGAGTAAATGATGGAATGTTCATTTTTGGTGAACTATCCCTTAAAAAAGTGCCCCTGTTATGCTTTTTTTGGTGGACACTATCTTTATTTTAAGATGTACTGTATGTTTATAAATGTAAAAGGTCAACAAAGTGATTCTGAACTAATAGGAGGATTGATATGAGTTGTCAGTGATTTCAGTCTTACTTCCTGCAAAAAAGCACTTAAGTGGAAAATAAAACTGGCATAATGTCAGTTTATGGTCTTCATTGGCTACATGTGAGCAACTTCTGCTTTGGTTTAATGTTTTTGTTGTGTTTGTGCTGCAAAAGTAAATACACTTTAAATGCATTTGGATTCCAGCTCAAATTGCTACAATAAAAACTTAAAAATATAATAATATTAAAAACAAAAGCAAATAAAAATTATATATATATATATATATATATATATATATATATAT
>CAIGQV010016298.1:6409949-6422307 GCA_903798115.1 Danio jaintianensis | reverse complement strand
GTGCATGCAGGTCGGATTATAGCCAGACCTGTTGAATCAAGAAATTACTTTAATAGTGTGGACAAATATGCAAAAATTATTACACAAAAATAACCAGAATAAATGCAAAACGGCATTTTTAAATGATGATTTAATTTATAACGAGAAAAAGGCTGTCCAGATCTGGCTGGGCCCTATGTGAAAAAGTAAGTGCCCCCCTCGTGGTAAAATTAAGATTAATAATGATTTATTTTGTTTTCTGTAAAGCTAAAGCGCACTCAGCTCTGATTATTGCCAAACCTGTTGAATCAAGAAATTACTTTAATAGTGTGACAAATATGCCTAGAAATGAAAAATAAAAATATCAGGGAACATTTTTGCGCCGCACTGCACTGTATATTTCCAGTCTGTGGTTTTCACTTGCTACAATTCAACTGACCTTGAATTAATTAAACCTACAGTAGGACAGATTTAAAATAGCAATATAGGGTTTCACACCTATTTTTCTCCTCTCCTGCTTCAAATTTGGATTTAAATCTCAGAGAAAGGGGAATATTAAAACCTTTTTCTTCTACCATTTCAAGTCACTTGAGAGCCTGTGATGGCTATAGCGTTGATACCAGTGGCCAGAGGATAGAAACCCGGGTTCGGAGACCCTGCGGGTAAGCGGTCTGTATCGGTATGGTACAGGGACTGGCCATACCTGAGCAGGTGAGCACTCCAGACTGCGCAGAACCACCAGCTGGATGGTTCCTCTCAGGTTCCCTTCAGTGGACATGGAATGCCGCAGGGTTTCCATTGAGTCGTGGTTGGAGCGTCCCACCAGAGATTCACTGTTCACCGCAATCAGCTGGTCATTGACCCGCAAGCGACCATCCTGCAAACAACAGAAGACAAACACCAATATCACTGCACATATGGGTAACAATTTAGGATAATGGTCCATTAGTTAATGTATTCACTAACATTAAGCATCAATAATCTTGTAAAGCATTTATTAATCATAGTTTAACATTAACTAATGCATTATTAAAATCCAAAGTTGTGCTTGTTAACATTAGTTAAGGCACTGTGAGTTAACATGAACTAACGTTATTTAGCTTAAATAACATTACCTAGCATTAAAGAAACTGAATAAATACAGTAATGAATGTATTACTAGTTGTTTGTATATGTTGCCCACATATGTTCAACCTATGCTGAAATAGCATTCTTAATCTCATTTTTATTACTGCATTCCGAATAATATTAGTTATAGACAGAATAATCAATTAAAATCTTCACCATGTATTACTATAGTACTAATATTAGTGATACTAATCAAACAATTGTTTACCAATGGATCTGGTGGAATACTTCAAAATTAAATATTATAATAATAATGAACTAACATAACACTATTAGTTGCTGACACATAAATAAAATGAGAAGTTCTTAATTTTTGTTTACTATAACTGTAGATCTAATCTTCTATTTAAAATCTGATATAGAAGCTAAATTATCCTTTAACATTTTCGCATAAAAATGTTTGTAGACATGTATTTTCTGTACTAAAAGTGCATTTAATCATTTTTGTTAAATAAAATTGGAAAAATAAGTATAATATATTTGTATGTAATTTGATAATGTATGTATTATATGTACCTTCTCCTCTTTATTATTATTATTAATTATTAATTTATTAGTTTTTCATTCATTCATTTTCTTTTCGGCTTAGTCCCTTTATTAATCTGGGGTCGCCACAGCGGGATGAACCGCCAACTTATCCAGCATATGTTTCACGCAGCGGATGCCCTTCCAGCTGCAACCCATCACTGGGAAACATTCATACACACTCATTCACTACGGACAATTTTAGCTTACCCAATTCACCTATACCGCATGTCTTTGGACTTGTGGGGGAAACCGGAGCACCCGGAGGAAACATTTATTAGTTTTTTTTATTATTTAATTTCTTCTAATCTCATTTAATCCTTCTTGTTAAGGAATGTGAACGATTTCTTTGTATAATGAAACTTTACATGCTGGTTCTTGTTAATAAAGCAAATAAATCATCACGGTTCATCACAAATTACATCAAATAAATAAATAAATAAAAATAATGATAAAAAAATGGCAGAAACAAAATCAATCAGAATAAAGCACTTTTAATTTCTCTATAATAAAACATGAAATTTACAAATATCCGCAGTGCCTTAATTTTTTTTTATCTAAGATTCATTTAAATGTTTTCTTAAAATGAAATATAAAAAAACAACTTTAAATAATAAAATAATGAATAAAAAAGAACAAATAAATAAATAAAAATCTATTATAAAATATCTAATAACATTTCTAATTTAAGGTTATAGCATTTAAGCTTCTTTTAGTCTGATTTGGGAATGAATTGTTCTTTTGAACCTGCTGTTTTCAACCACTGTTTTCAGGGTGGGGAAAACAATCAAATTAAATAACACTCTAGTTATTTAGTAGCATGGCAACATTTAGCTAGCTACTCTTAACATTAAAGCCCTATAGAGCGATTTAAAAACATTTATGCAGTGTATCCCCACTGTTAAATGTTTAATGCACCCCACCATGCATTGAGATACAATTACAGATGCATATGATTAGTGTGAAAGGGCCGGGCCGGAATGAATTGGATTAAGGCTCGCAGCTGTGGTTTCCTAAATAAAACTCTGCTGAGGAGGAACAAAAGAGATTAGCAGCTAAAAGCCACTGGAGCCGCTAAAGACTCCTGAGAGTCTGTGTCACGGCAGATGATCCTGACCCCTGGGTGGGTCACTGACCACAGACCACCGATGCCGACCTGAGAGCCTCTCACAAACACTTGTGCCCTTCTATTGAGAAAATAAACTCATGCATATACAACCAGACACATCCCAAGATGGCTGTTTGAAAGCTGAAGGACAGCATCCCATGAAGAGCACCAAAGATAACCCATGACACGTTTGTCTTTACTAACAAGCTTACCTAGCAGTAGTTACTTACTTAACTAACTACTTACTGTACTCATTTACTAACTACTTAGCAGGAGTGATGTCAATTTCCATCAATTCAAATTTAAAATGATCTTCTTGTTTTGTACTGTTTATCAGTTTAATAGTCACCTAAAGCAGTGGTGCCCAACCCTTTTATCACTGGGGACCGGTCAACGCTTGACAATTTTACCGCGGCCTGGCGGGGTGGAGGGGATTGCTAGGCGACCATCAACAGTTCTCTCAGAGGATGATAAGCTGACAAAACTTTGCTGCAGCTCTGATACAAGTTTTATTTATGGAGAATATTAGAAATCACTGCAGTGTTTGGGTGTTCTGTGTTTGTCTGAGGTAATAAGTCTACCAAAATGTATAAAAAGTGTGAAGCTGATTGGTCAGTTCTTGTCATGTGACTCGCGGTGCGTTCGCGGCATTCTGAAAAGCTACCGGTACCAGTCCGCGGCCCGGGGGCTGGGGACCACTGACCTAAAGTACTTTTAATCAAACAGGTTTATAAAAAACTGTGTGAGAAAACGGACTTCTACTAATGTTAAAGAAAAACTTGCAAAAAGTATAAGAATGATGATCCTTAGTGCAAAAGTTTCGCTATCGCTTCATTTTAAAATGAAAAACTTCTTCACAAAAAAATAATGCAATGATTATAGGAATAAGCACCGTTAAGTGCTTTGAAATGTGGCTTTTTTTTCTTATTCAATGTTTGACGTAATCTCAACTGAAACATGAAAACAGGGTGGGGCATGTAGTAGCTCGTCCCCTTTAAACAGACAATAGCATTTAGTTTTTATCCGCCAGTGAGAGTGGTTAAGCTAAAGTGCATCAATTGAAAAGCAAATGAAGCATATTGAAGGGGGCGGGGCATGTCAGATATTAGAAAGCATTGATTTGATGTGAAAATGAAGTATGAGGTGACGTCAAAAAAAATAATAATGTAATCGTCGATCCATGTAGTCGGAAGTGACAAACTTCCAAGTTTCGGATGTTTACATTTTCTTAAATGCAAATTTAGTGACTTTTTTGGATCACACTAGCTAATAAATATCCTTAAGACTAACATACTGATACTAACATCTACTTAATTTTAATTTCACAGGACTTTAAAAAAGCCTTAATTCATCAAAAAAAGCGATTCACAACTTTTTGACCAGCGAAAACCCTGTAGAAATCGTGCACGCCATTTTTAAAATCCTATTCATTTTATATCCCATCTACAGAGTAAATGCTAGAAAAGCAACAGAGTGGGAGTGAGTGATAAGAGTAAACAGCTGAAGTCAAATGAAGAGCTCAGCCTCTGGAAATGTCTATTTTGTGAGATGGGGTCCTATGATGCAGCTCGCTCTGTGAGCCCACTCTTCAGCGGAGTGCTGATAGAGGCCAGAGACGCAGCTCCACCTGTGAGCTCAGTCTTGATTACAGTGCAGATAGGCAACAGTAGACGCGCTCTTATCTGCACACAGACACAACACCTGCTGCCTGACTGGACTGATTGAGGACAGCAGAGGAGCATTCGTATCTCTCAGATGCTTCACCTATAATAACAGATACAGCAGAATCCAAAACAAGATGACAAACCTTAACACGCTACAAAAATAGACCCTGTTTTTGAGCCACTGCGGGGTGAATAACAAAGCATACATAGTACTGTATATTACATATATTAATGACGATTTGTATTATTGCAACAGACAGACTAAAAATGGAAAATATGGAAAAAATGGAAATGCAAAATAATGAAAAATGACTTTTTTTTTAATCAATATTTTTTTAACTAAAAGAAACTAAAAGTAAAATGTCAAATTAATTTAGAAAAATACACAGACATCTAAAGAAATTACAAAAGTTTTTTTGCTGTTGGTTTATTTTTTTGTTTTTTGAGGGGAATTTTTGTTTTGTATTACTAAAAACGTATGTAAGAATTTCATGAATGATTGTGGGATATTGAGAATTTATTTTAAATTGGTTGACTGTAGTCGAGCCAGTCTTTGCCATTAATTTAGTTCAATAAATATTTCTAAGCTGCATTCTATTTTCTTGTTCTCCTTTTTTTGTGTGTTTCTATATTTTTCTTGTGCATGTAATGGATGGTTTGTTTAAGTTTTGTTTTTGCTATTCGGAGTAATTAATATATATAAATATACAGCTGAAATCAGAATTATTAAACCCCCTTTAAATGTTTTTTTGTCTTTTTTAAATATTTCCCAAATTATGTTTAACAGAGCAAGGAAATTTTCACAGTATATCTGATAATATTTTTTCTTCTGGAGAAAGTCTTATTTGTTTTATTTCGGCTAGAATAAAAGCAGTTTCTAATTTTTTTAAAACCTTTTTAAGGTCAAAATGAAAAGCCCCTTTAAGCTATATTATTTCGATTGTCTACAGAACGAACCATCGTTATACAATTACTTGCCCAGTTAGCCTATCCTGCCTAGTTAACCTCATTAACCTAGTTAAGCCTTTAAATGTCACTTTAAGCTGTATAAAAGTGTCTTGAAAAATTTCTAGTAAAATATTATTTACTGTCATCAAGGCAAAGATAAAAGAAATCAGTTATTAGAAATGAGTTATTAAAACTATTATGTTTAGAAATGTGTTGAAAAAATCTTCTCTCCATTAAACAGAAATTGGGGGAAAAAATAAACAGGGGGGGCTAATAATTCAGGGGGTTTAATAATTCTGACTTCAACTGTATATATATATATATATATATATATATATTTTGTGTGTGTGTGTGTGTGTTGTCCGAGGTTGATGGTGTGAGAGAAAGATATATAAAACGCATACAGGCTTTAAGTGGCTTTCATGATCGCAGTTCTCAGATGAATAGATGTTAGCGCTGACTCTGGTTGCTCTTTACCTTGTTTGCAGCACCACCGTGGATGATGGACTTGATAAAGATGCCCAGGTCTTCTCCGGTCTCTCTGGACTTATTACCCTTCAGACTGACCCCAAGACCAGCTGAGCCAGAGTCATTCAGAGGAACTTCAAACATCAGCTGCTCTCGCCCGTCTTCAGACACCACTGGACCTGACACCTCGCCTTTCTGCAAATAACACACACCGAGACACACGCACACTTAGATCAGAATCTGTTGACTTTCAAAAGCATGTGAATTTTGGCATTTCCTCTGAACAGAACTGTAAGAGCATTACTTAGAGGCATTATTTTTTTTTTATTATTCTTTAGTCTTTTTTTCCTCAATTTATTTCACTTTTGCTAAACTTTTTTATTTCTTTTTTTCAAATAAATTTGGCACAAAATTGACATCCTAAGTTAAGGTACTGGGCGGCCCGGTGGCTCAGTGGTAAGCACAGCAAGATCGCTGGTTCGAGTCTTGGCTGGGTCAGTTGGTATTTCTGTGTGGAGTTTGCATGTTCTCCCTGTGTTGGCGTGGGTTTCCTCCGGGTGCTCCGGTTTCCCCCACAGTCCAAAGACATGCGCTATTGGTGAATTGGATTAACTAAATTGAAAATGTGTGTGAATGTGAGAGTGTGTGGGTGTTTCCCAGTACTGGGTTGCAGCTGGAAGGGCATCCGCTGTGTAAAACATATGCTGGATAAGTTGGCGGCTTTGGTGACCCCTGATGAATAAAGGGACTAAGGTGAAGGAAAATGAATGAATGAAAGTTTAGGTAGTACTGCACTATAATACTGGGAGGTAGAGTGTTTTTTTCACTGTTCACCAAGACCTTTCTTCTTTAAAATTAAGGAAAATAGTTGAAATTATTCTTTATTATGATTTGTAAAACCTGCTTTTCCTCAAATGTTTTCACTTTTGCTAAACTTTTTTTTATTTTTTTTGTATAAATTTGGCACAAAATTGACGTCATATCCCAGATGTGAGTTTAAGCAGTACTGAACTACAATACGTCAATAAGATACAGAGAAGTAGAGTGTTTTTTTCACTGTTCACCAAGACCTTTACACTTTAAAATGAAGCAAAATAGTAGAAATCATTATTTATTATGATTTGTAAAACCTCCTTTTCCTCAAATTTTTTCACTTTTGCTAAACTTTGGGGGTTTTTTATAAATTTGGCACAAAATTGACTTCATATCCCAGATGTGAGTTAAAGCAGTACTGAACTACAATACGTCAATAAGATACAGGGAGGTAGAGTGCATTTTTCACTGCTCAGCAAGACCTTTTTACTTTAAAATGAAGAAAAAGAGTTGAAATTAGTCTTTATTATGATTTGTAAAACCTCTTTTTCCTCCTTATTCATGGTTTAATAAAAGTATTTAGTTAATTCTAATAAATTTCCTTTTATATGAATAGTTCAGCCAAAAATGAAAATTACCCCATATTTGTTCACCATCAACCAATCCTCAGTGACTTTTTTCTGTCTGATGAACACAGTCGCAGTAGGTTTAAGTTTCATCCAGGCTCTTCCATGCTGTATTATTTCATTTCATTTATTTACTTCTAAAGCACAAATGAACACAACAATAGTCGACCACTGTGCTGTACAACAGGATAAAAGGCAAAAAGAATATCGAACAGCTCAAAATAAGCATAATAATAAATACAAAAACTACAAAAAAAAATGTAATAATAAAAGAAGTATTTATAATAAGCAAGTGTAAGAAAATGCGACTACGTGTGGGACAGTGGCTTTTATTTTGAAGCTTACAAAAGCACATAAATTGGTCATTAAACTAACCCATACCCCACCGGAGGGTTAACTCACGTCTTATTAAGCAGGTTGATGTGCTTTTGTGATAGAAAAAAATATTTTTTTTTATTATAAATTCGAATCACTGATTTCCGGTGGTGGCCGAATGCACTTTATGCATGACTAACATATACGACGCATGATGTAGGAAACATTTATAGCAGAAGCTCCGGAAATAGACGCGTCTTGTGGAAATAACTTACAACACAGTTTTATTAACCACAATACATGACAAACAAAATTTTAAAAATAGTTGTCTTGGCTTTACTGTAGGGTTGTCAAAAGTATTGAGTTGGGTTCCAATCGGTACTGAAATTTACCGATTTCAGTTTTTCTATTTCCCGCTAACATTTGAGCGCTTTACTGTGATTGGCCGTAAAGGTCATCGGTTCACCATTCTTCACCGTGTATTCAAGTGCAAACACAGATACATAAACACTGGAGCATTTCACGGCAGCGTAGATCAGTCAATCCATCAGCGGATCGCTCATATGTCAGCTCATAGACAGATCAGCTGATCAACGCAGCTTTGAAAGGCTCCAGTGTCCATGTATCTGTGTTTAGACTCAATAAACAGCGGTGAAGAATGGTAAACTAATGACCTTCACGGCCAATCACAGCTTTTTCTGTTGAGCACGTGAACAAAATGGCAAATCAGCAGTGTTTAAGAACGCGCTCAAATGTTAGAAAAAAAACTTAAAACTTAAAACAAACTCAATACTTTTGACAACCCTACTTTACTGTATAATGTTATACAGTATAATACTAACGCATTGGTGTCTAAACATCTTACATCATGCGTCCTAAATATTACGTGCATTCGGCTACCACCAGAAGTCATAGACTGAAGTTTATCATTTATTAATCTGAAATATTTTTATTTTAAAAACACATGGATTCACATTATAAAACATGCAGTAACCCCATGGAAGTGTATGGGTTAATTTAACAGATTTATGCACTTCAAAATAAAAGTCACAATCCAACACCATTATACAGAAAGAAAGAGCCAGGATTAAATTTAAAACTAACCTGACTGTTTTTCTGACCTAAAAAAGTCATATACACCTTATATATATATATAAGGTGTATATGACTTTTTTAGGTCAGAAAAACAGTCAGGTTAGATATAGATATATATATATATCCTTATATACATAAGAATGGCTTGAGGGTGAGTAAATTATGCCGTAATTTTTATTGCATTTTTATGTCAACTATTCCTTCAATATTGGACGGATGAACTGTGAAGAGAATAATGACACCTCATTGTACACCATTTTCATTAAAACACTGATTGTTTACAGTTTAATTGATGCTACTCCCATAATATTCGCAAAGCATCATGGGGCGTCGAAGAGAGGTGGGTTATCATTTCATTTTTCACCACACTATTGCATCAATCATACACGACAAGAGTACCTAAAGTACAACACAATAGCTAAGCGTGACTGACATCCTTCAGGAAACCACATTAAAGAACGGCATTAGCCTGTTGATAAGCTACTGTGAAAATGGGCCAAGGGGGAAAAATGAACAAAAACGACTTTGTAGAAGCTCAAAGTTGGGCAAAAAGCATTAAGTAAGAGCTAATGATGAAAAATAAAGAGGAGCGATGGGGCAAAGCTTCAAGTAGTCCTTTTAGCGTGTCCTTTTACTGATGATAATGTGTCGTACATGGCCCGAGGCGGACCACAAATCAGAGTTTTAGCACACAATAAAGGCCTGTTTGTGAGTGAGGTCAAATTTTGGTCCCGGCGAGGATATCAGATTGTCTTGAGATGCCGCTCCGGTGGTCCTATCAACACTTGAGCCCAGACTGCACATGAAGACCTCCTGAGGGCACATACACACTCATATGCTCTCATACACACAGTATGATGGACTGTTTTAACTAAAACACATGAGTAACTAGAGTTAAAGGCAAAAAAAGCCATTGACAATGGACAGATCTGTGTTTGGAGTAAATGGAGTGATGTAAAAAACGCATCGGCTCAACACACACACAAACACACAATCTAATAATGATAATAATTGGTTACAGTAACAGAATTAGTGACAAATATATATTAATGACAACGTTATTATTAGTATTGACTTAAAATTTACTTACATTTAAAAAAGAACTATGTCTAAAAATTTATTCGAATTATTAGAAAATGACATTTATAATAATAATAATAATAATAATAATATAATAATTGTGATGATTAAAATAAACTTATTATTACTATTATTATTATTATTATCGTCATTATAATAATAATAATAATAATTATTATTATTATTATTATTATTATTACTATTATTAATATTATTATTATTATTATTATTATTATTATTATTACTACTACTACTACTATTATTATTATTATTATTATTATGACTACAATAACTATAACAATAATCAGAATTATCTTTATTATTATTATTATTATTATTATTATTAATAATAATAATAATAATAATAACAATAATAATAAGAATAAGAATAATGATGATGATTAAAATAAACGTATTATTATTATTATTATTATCGTCATCATTATAATAATAATAATAATATTAATCATAATAATTATTATTATTATTATTACTATTACTACTACTACTACTACTATTACTATTATTATGACTACAATAATTATAACAATAATCAAAATTATCTTTATTATTATTATCATAATTATTATTATTATTAATAACAATAATAATAATAATAATAATAATAATACGTGTTGCTAACATTTATGAGAAATATTAGTAATTAACACTTATATGCAGTACATGTTAAGAATATTAATATGCATTATTATAATAATAATAATAATTATTATTATTATTATTACTATTATTACAATGTGTTAATAACATCAGCAGTTATGAGGAGCATTAATAATTAACATTCATAATATGCAATAATACATGTTAATAATATTAATATGCATCATTAATTATATTAATAGCTGACACTAATAGCATTTTCTTTAGCAAAATGCATATTAACAAATTTACAGTTAAATAAAAACATTCCTGATATGAACACTAATAATTTAATTTATACAAGTTTTAATAATTAAATCATAAAAATTGGTAGCATATAATGTTAATTTGTTTTAGCATTTAATGTTGATTTAATTGAATTGAATTGTCATTGAAACTACTTAATTTTTATTATTATTATTATTATTATTATGAAAACAAAGTGTTGCTAACTTCAACAATTATGAGAAATATAAGTAATTAACACTAATAATGTGCATGAATACATTTAATAATATTAATATGCATAATTATATTAATTAATTAATATAATATGCTACTAATACTAATTAATATATTAATTATTATGTATTGTTATAAGCATGTAATAAGCATTATTCTATTTATTATTATTATTATTATTATTATTATTATTATTAATTAGTATGCTATTATTTATTAATGTGTTTCTAACATCAACCATTATAAGCAATATTAGTAATATTAAGGCTAACAATATGCATTAATACATCTAAATAATATTAATATTATTATATTGTGTCAATTTTATTATGTCATCAATAATAACAAATAATGTAATAAATAATTTAGTAATAGATGTATATTAAAAAAACATTCCTAATATGAACACTAATGACTTAATAAATGCAAACTTTATCATATAATGCTAATTAATTCTAGCATTTAATACTGATTTAATATTGAAATGTTATTAAACTACTTAAGAATTATTATTATTATTAATATTATTATTATTATTACAACAATGTGTTGCTAACATTTACAACACTTATAAACAATATTAGTAATATTAATACTTATAATATGCTTTAATACATGGAAATGTTAATAATTTTAATTTGTTTCATTAATTATACATGTTATCAATAGCAACAAATAATGCAATAAATAATTCAGCAATAGATGCATATTAAAAAAATCCTAATATAAACTATTATGAACCAAATGATTTAATAAACACCATCTTTATCATACAATCCTATTTATATTCAGCATTTAATTTTGATTTAATATTGAAATGTTATTTAACTACTTAAGTGTGAATACAAAAGTAGTACAAACAGAAATTATATAGTCACAATCAAATCAGTCTTATATTAAACCATTAATAAGACATACTAAAACAAACATTACTAAAACATCACGAAAATATCCAGAGCTACAAAACTGTCCATATTTGTGCAAAACCCTCAGCTTCACACATCATGTTTGAAAGGAAGTCTTTGTGTCATTTACACAACAATAATCCATGGGAAATGTGTTTTGATGCCCCTGGCTGCAAGTCAATGCACCTTAACCCAGATACTGAACTAAATTAGAATTGATGTCAGAAGGCCATCTGTTATACACGAAAGCATCTACACTTTTTATATTACTCGCAGCATTAAACAACAACAAAAAAAAAGTCCATTGGTTTTGGAAAGAAGTGGCCATGACCCACATAACAAAAATAATTAAATAGGTCATGACAAAGCAGAACACACATCCTGCGTGTGGGAAGAGGAATTATTATTAAGAGCATCTCAAGGACGGGTAAATGCTCCACCAGTCCAGAGCACGACCTCACTTCCTCTGAACACATTCAGTGCAATGTGGCGTCTGACCCTCCATCCTCACTCAAAAACCTGTCGGAATCAAGCTCTGACAGCTTAAACACCACTGCATTATGAATACGGCTTTCAATCTTT
>CAIGQV010016298.1:6320233-6339949 GCA_903798115.1 Danio jaintianensis | reverse complement strand
AAAGACATCCGCTATAGGTAAATTGGGTAAGCTAAATTGTCAGTAGTGTATGAGTGTGAATGGGTGTGTATGGATGTTTCCCAGAGATGGGTTGTGGCTGGAAGGGCATCCGCTGCGTGAAACATATGCTGGATAAGTTGGCGGTTCATTCCGCTGTGGCGACCCCGGATTAATAAAGGGACTAAGCCGAAAAGAAAATGAATGAATGTATTATTATTATTATTATTATTATTATTAATAATTAATTTATTTGTTTGTTTATTAATTTTATTTATTTAGTATATGGTTCACTGAGCACATGCACACAGAGTGGTAATAATGCAATTAAGTTGTTTACATGCTTGTTTATTTCAATTAAAATCATCATATGCCACATAGTTTAATGTGATTATGGTTGCTTGAATATGAGCTTAACTGCATTATCAATACTTAGACTAGGCAAATAAAATAAAAATAAAATGCCAAAAAAATTAATGATCTTGAAAGTGTGCGCATTTAACTAGCTTCAGTGACTTCACTGCAAAAAAATGCTTTTCTTCTATTTTTTTTATTTAATTTATTTATTATTATTATTATTTTTTTCTTGTTTCTTGTCAAAATATCTAAAATTCTTAAATCAAAAAGCATTTTCTAGACCAGCAAAACATATTGTCTTGTTTTAAGAAATAATATGCCAAAATTAAGTAAGTTTTTCCATAAAACAAGCAAAATAATCTGACAATGTGGTAAGCAAATATTGTAGTTTTTCCTTTAGACATAATATTATTTTGCTTTAATTTATTCAAAACCGGAGTAATTTAAAAGTTTGTTTGCATTTCATCATCTTTTTATTATCTAATTCACATATTACAGTCATTGGCATGGCATATGTCATAGTTTTCCATATCACCCCGATATCTAATTTTACATTTTAAACCCTTATCTACTAATCCCAGTGACACTCCTATAATATTGTGCATTCCCCAGTACTCCAATTAATACTGACATAATGCTTCAATTTTCCTTCTAAATTGTTTCATCAAAGTTTTAGGCCGCCAGTGAAGCTCCCCAGCATCTTCATTAGGCTTCACACACTCAGAAACACTTGACTGACAGCTCGAGAACATTTTCCAAATCTCAGCTCATCCTCTTGACTGATAATTTGCTAACTGTTAACATAAGTGACAACTCGCACATATCAGCTCTCTCCCCGCACAACCACTTCAGAAGAGGTTAGCAAGTCAACAGCGCTGGATAGAACTAATAAAACACATTGTGCAAAACGCTTGATTGCAATTAAAAATCGTAAACCCGCACCTGGGTCCCTGCCCCGTCGACCAATCAGCAGTCATCACGCCCTTCGTTATTATTATTATTATCAATTTCCACAGGCGTCCGCTACTCTAATTAATTGTCTTAACGAATGGGCCTTTCTTGATGAGATAGTAATGAGTCTGAATAGCTCTCTTGAAGCAGACGTGGTTCGTCTGGGCTGGAAACACACTTATCAGATACATACTGTCACCTCCTGTTTCTCGGAGAACATCTCAAAGACTTGATGGATCGTAATTGTTCATCTCTCATGGTTTAGCATGCAGTAATAGCTGTTGTTAGAGATGTATATATTGCATAGGAACAGGTCTTCTTCCTGCAGAGATGCATCACTTAATTTTTATGCCAATTGTTTATTAGTGGTGTCAAGGAGTGGTGATGATGAATCCTGAAACAAATGTTAGGAAAATATTGCACAATATAGTGGTTTTCATCATTGAGTAAAATAAAATAAAAGATAAAATCTAAATAAAATAAAAATATAAAATCTAAATAAAAATTTAAAATCTAAATAAAAAAACAAAACAAAACAAAAAATCTAAACAAAAAAACAAAACAAAAAATCTAAAAAAACCCCGAATAAAATCTAAACAACAAAACAAAGAAACAAAACAAAATATCTAAACAACAAAACAACAAAAATCTAAACGAAACAAAAAAACCCTAAAAAAAACAAAACTGATCAAATTAAATATATAAATATCAGTTGATGAGTATTTTGAGGCTGCACTGTATTACTTCAAACTTTAACAACCTTTAACAAATTATCCTTTTTGTGTGTGTGTGTAGGCAGGCATAATCTATTGTTCCACTGAATCGCATGTTAGTCGGTGTCTTCTGTAAATCATTGTACATATGTGTTATAGGAACCATGCTTACATCCTCATACAGAGCTTGAGGCTGGTTTATGGTATATATGGATGTGTGCGTGTGTGTGTGCCCTCTGCTGGGAGATCTCATATGGCTCAAACCAGCTGGCATCTTCTTTTAAATGCTCTGGATTTCATTCAGCCTGTTTTGCAAATGCAATTTTAGAGACATGACCAATGATATTCACAAGCTAAGCCCTTTCCACCACACACAAAACCACTTTTCTTGATTGGATTGCCTTTTGCATGCCTTAAATATTTTATTGGAATTCCTAGAGGGATTTCTGTCATAATTGGAGCCAATATAAAATATCCCAGTGGGATCATACAGGAATCCCTTAAGATCCTAGTGGATAAACTGTAATTCTTGCAGGGAGTTTTTTTTTTCTGACACATATATCACTCTATGAGTCATGTTGGCTGTTGTGTTGGAACAATGTCTTCCCAATTGAAATTCACTAAGAAAATCTTTAAAGAAAAAGGGATAGTTCACCTAAAAATGAAATGTACTCACTATTTACTTAACCCTCAGATGGCTACAAACCTTTATAAGTTTCTTTATTAGGATGAACACAGAAGAAGATATTTTGAAGAAAGCTGAAAACCTGTAACCATTGACTTTGATAGTATAGGAAAAACAAATACTATGGAAGTCAATGGTTACAGGTTTCCAGCTTTCTTCAAAATATCTTCTTTTGTGTTCAACAGAAAAATACAGTCAAACTTGAAAAAGTAAAAGGTGAGTATAAATGACAGAATTTTCAGTTTTGGGTGAATTATTCTATTAAGGCCCTGTCCACACGAACACAGGTATTTTTTAAAAAAGATTAAAAGATTTTAAAAATTAAAAAAAAAAATTTTTTATAAAAAAAAAATATATATTTTTTCTTTTTTCTACGCAGTTTGGCTGTTTGTCCACACGAAAATCCAGTATCATGTGACTGAAACTGAAACTTTCTGAAAACTTGATTAGATTTTCAGAAACTTATAATGTGAAACAAAGTTATAATGTGGCAGTGTGTCCACTAAAACTGGAGTTTTTGCTTCATGACATCAACGTGCATGCTGTTTTCTCCTTTCTGATTGGTCAATGCTGCTGGGTCCACACCAAACACACCAAATGTGATTGAGGCAAATTCTGCATGTTCACTGCAAACGTATTTTTAATTCACTTCTGTTTTTTTACATTTGCATTAACTTGTATGCAATTTACTTAATTCCACATTTGCTGTGAACCCAGCATAAAAGTGTCATTATCGCTGCCTGTTGGTTCGGCGTGCCCTAAACATGCATGCGTTTTTGTGTTTTTTTATGTGGACAGGAATAAAAAGAAAAAATTTAAGCAGGGAAAACTCCATTTATAAAAACACCAGTGTACAGTGCTCAGCATAGAGTAATGAGTACACCCCATTTTGAAAATGAATATTTTTACTCATTTCTCAGTGAATATAGGTCATATATTTTGGTGCTTTTGAACAAAACAGATTTATTAAATAGATATATTTATTAAAATTATATTTTTGTCATCGAACATCTTTAGAAATAGAAAGATAATACAATTAAATAAATGCAAAATATTGCAAAAACAAAGTTACAAACTACAAAATTTTATATCTATTTTTTTTTCTCATGATTTTTCCCGTTTTTTTTTTTTTACATTTGCATTTAATATTTTTCCCTAACATAAAATTTTCCTAACTACAAATTTTTGGACCGTTATCGTATATTATTTTGTTAGATTAGCTCCAGATTTTCAGAAGATGTGAATTTTATTTGGTTTATTTTATGTATTTTATTATTTTTCTAATGAGAAAAAACATACAAGAAAAATAGTAAAAAAGAACAATACCTATATAAAAATAAATAAATAAATAAAAATTTACATTTAAGTACCATCCTGATGCTGCTTTCACACCAGATGCGAATGAAGTGTCTTGCACGAGTGATTTACATTTTAAGTCAATGCAAAGACGCGAATAGACATCCTGCGCCGCAAATGACGCGATTTGCTCGAATGAAGCGGCGTAATTTGACGCGCTTAACTGGAAAATCGGAACTTCAGTGGACATTCGCGCCACGTTAACCAATCATGAGCTTGCTCTTGTAGGGGAGTGATTATGACGTAGTGCCTGTTGTTGGTGTCCTGAGGGGAAATTCTCTTGCCGACACTGGACAACAGTTCATCAAACTGGGCTTGGCTCAGTTGGAAGCACCGCTGAAAGCTTCCATCATCCAGGCATAGTTTCTGGAGGTGTTGATGAACTGAGAGAGCTGGGTGCACCTCAGAAAGGATCTAGTGGACTCAGACATGGCGCCGAACGAATCTATGCTGTTTTTCAGCCTTCCTAAAGCACAGAAATCACAGCTATTATCTCAATAAAATCCATGTTAGCCATTTAGCAACAAAGCTAGACTCACCGGGCAGACAGAAACCCTGCCCATGATGCAAATCTGCATCTAATATGAAGTCAATTTGACGCGCGAATAAAGCGAGTAAACTCAAAATGTTCACCCGTCTATTTACACGCAAATAGCGCAATTTATTCGCATCACAATTTCATGTGTATATAGTTTAGGAGGGAAAAAAAACTTTGTGCTACAATATGAGTTAAAAAATAAGTACACAATTAAATTGTAATTGAAAAGCAACAGATCAGTTTTATCTGTTTTCATTTTGATGGTATACAAAACAATTGAGTGTATTGTTTTGATTGTTCTTATAACGTTCCTGAATCATTAATGTAATTTCTGTATTTATTTATTTATGGAATGTTTTTGTATTTGATATTTTCTTTCATTTCTACAATTTCTGGATTCCTATGTTTGGTTGTTTTGTGTACCCAATGTGGAAAACCCTATGTACCATACATCTGTATGTACATTTGGAAACTGCAATAAAAAACTAAATGATAAAAAAAAGGATTAGCTCCAGATTTGTCTTCATTATTGAAGTGAAGTTGTAAGGGGTGCACTCATATATGCTGAGCACTGAACATGGACGTTCCTTTTTTTTTTAACCATTTTGTGAATCACGCTAACACCATTTACAACTGCTTTCTACAAGAACTAACTTTTGCATTCCAATTCTAAGTAATACGCTAATTTCTTATAATCTCTTGAGTTTTTTTTGGACTGCTTTTGAAGTGATACTAAAACCATTGGAAAATTCTAATATAATTAGTATGTGTGAAATTGTCTGCGAGGGAAAGGGGGCGTTGGAGTGGATGGATGATCAGGTCTGATTGACCTCTCAGTGGATGTTTCCGGCTCATTAGTCCTTGCGAGATGCCTGATTAGTGCTTTTGATTCTTCCACCGAGGCCCCGTGTGCTTCTGTTTTTCACCGCATCCTCCCTTTTCCTGCAGGTCAGCCTACAGGAACAAAGAGGCCAAACATATAAGTGAGATGGACAACTTGCTTCCAGCTACCGGAATGTCAAACGCCTTGTAGTCAATTTGTCTCAAGCTGTGTTAGTGTGTGTGTGTGAGTGTGTCTGATTACTACCATAGCAAGGAACTATGGATAGAAAATGAACATCTCGGCTTTTTTAGAGCGTCAGCGCTGTTCTAAAAACTGCCTGCTGTTGTCAAAGCAGCACAGATGTGTTTTGGTCTCCATGGTAACTCCCTAGAAACCACATGTTCTGCCGACTCCGAGGTGCAACCGTTTGTTCTTTTTTTCACAGCCTTTTCCGCTGAATGCTGTCTCGTCTGTTTCTGTTTTTCTCTGCATGGGTAAAATGATGTGATGCTCATTTTAGTTTGAAAATACATTGTTATATAAAAGTTGTATGAAATGTTGCGTTGGTGTGGCTGTCAGCTTGTATGCTATTTAATGATGCATTTTTATACATTGATTTATTTAATGCGTAGTTTTTAAATCCTGCATTTCCTAATTGATTTTAAAAAGAAACATTTATTTTTAATTATGTTTTTTAAAAAATACAGAAATAATTATTTACCCATATTTTATGCATTTAATTGTTTTTTTTTACTTTATGTAAATAAAATATTGTTAAAAGTCAGACTTCCATATATAATTTTTATTTATTTATTTTTATTTATTTATTTATGTATTTATTTATTTCTTTATTTATTTATTTATTTATTTATCTTTATTTTTCTAATATTAATTAATTAATTAAATTTAATTTTGTTTCTTTTTTTGATGTTAGAAAGGATTAACTAACATCATTGGCATTCACGAAATCTGTAAAACAAAAATTCAGCCATAAAAATAATATTTTAGCACACTTAATTGTTTGGTTTTAGACTAATTACATAAAACTTTTATTTGTTTATTTATTTATTAATTTATTTGTTATATTTATTTTAATTAATTTATTTTTATTTTTTAATTTAATTAATTAATTTATTTAATTAATTAATTTTTTATTTATTTATTTTATTTTATTTATTTATTTTTATTTATTTTATTAATTAATTTGTATTTATTTATTTTATTTATTTATTTTTATATATTTATTTGAATTAATTTATTTGTTTATTTGAATTAATTAATTAATTTAAATTCATTTTATTTATTTTAATTAATTAATTAATTTATTTGTTTATTTTTATTTATTTATTTATTTATTTATTAATATGTTTCTAATATTATTTAATTAATTTAATTTAATTAATGTTTTTCTTTTTTTTGATGTTAGAATGGATTAACTAGCATCATTGGCATTCACGAAATCTGTAAAACATATTACAGCCATAAAAATAATATTTTAGCACACTTCATTGTTTGGTTTTAGACTAATTACATAAAACATTTTTTATTTTTATTAAAAATGTACTTTTTTTTTTTTTTGTCCCCCAGTCCTAAAAAAGAAACCAACCATATTTAACATATATCTACAATCATATTTACAATTCTATATTATCATCACTGCATTATAGTCATTATTTGGCACCGAGCCAGTAGCTTGTTTCCTGCTGTTCAGAAGTGCGAAACATCACAGCAAGTCTGAGTGCTAAAATCAAGTCTGCACACATTCAACATGTTTCTAAATGTGTGTCACAGCCGTGATTCCTCATAAACCCCCTGAAGCACCGATCCAAGCTCCTTCCACATGGATCCAGACACACACATACACAGACGCTTTGATTTACTGCAGGTTCCAGTAAAAGGCAGCTGCGCTTGCACAGCGCACCCTGCGACGTGACAGGTCTTATTATTATTTATAAGCATTCATAAAGAGAAAGGGTAAATTTGTCATTAATCTTACACACACACACACACACACACACACACGCACACACACACACACTCATAGACCCTGGAGGGAATTTGGGCACATTGTGTTTCCCACAAAAGTAGCTCATGTTAAAAAAGCCCATTCATTCATCAAGACGCTCATGCAAACACATCCGTCATGTATTTTTTTTTTTTCCCTTCCAACGGTCTAATAATTAGCTCTCACTAAGCCAATGCCAGCTGCTCTCTTTCACCCTCTCATAAGACCCTCCCTCCGCTGGCACATTTACCCCCCTCAGAGGCACCCGAGGGGCCGGCGCTCAAATGGAAGGAGTGATTTAGGGGAGATGGGGGGCGGTGGATACCTGTGGAGCAGTGCTGCCACACTAACCATTGCCTTTCTGACCTGCTCGCACTCTCACATTATCACATTTCTCTTTCATTCTTTGCTTCATTCTCCTTTGGAATCTGTCCTTTTCATTTTAATTCCTTCAAAGGTTGGCATTTTTTAACCTTCTTCTCAGAATTTAGGTTAACATTTCAGTAATTTAGAGGGGTAGTTCACCCACAAATAAAAATTTACTCATTATTTGCTCATCCTCAATTGGTTATATATATTTATTTCTTCTGTTGAACACAAATGATGATATTTTGAAGAAAGGTGAAAGCATGTAATCATTGATTTCTACAGATAAAATGCCTATTTTGATTTGTTTTTGTTTACAAATGTTGGATGACTTATCTAAAAAAGTTCATTAAAGGGATAGTTCCCCCAAAAATGAGAATTTACTTAATATTTGCTCACCCTCAATTGGTTATAAACCTTTATTAGCTTCTTTCTTTTTTTGAACACAAAAAGACAATATTCTGATGAAAGTTGAAAAAATGTAACCATTGAATTCTATAGTAGGAAAGAAAATACTATGGATGTCAATGGTTACAAGTTTTTAGCTTTCATCAAAACATCTTTTGTGTTAAATGGAAGAAAGAAAAGTAAAAAAGAAAGGAGAATAAAAGTGGTTATAAACCTTTATGAGTTTCTTTCTTCTGTTAAACAAAAAAGAAGATATTTTAAAGAAAGCTGAAAACTTGTAACTATTGACTTCCATAGTAGTAAAAAAATAATAATTGGTTACAGGTTTCCAGCTTTCTTCAAAATGTCTTCTTTTGTGTTAAATTGAGGAAAGAAAATTTAAAAAGAAAGGAGAAAGTAAAGGATGAGTAAATGATGACCAATTTACATTTTCTGGGTGAACTGTCCCTTTAAAGATGCGTTTGTATATTTTCTGATATTGATAGTAGTCATATGGCAGAAAGTTAAACATAAAATGCCTATTTTGATAGTTTTTGTTTACAAATTTTTAATGACTTGTCCAAAAAAGTTAATTAAAGGATAGTTCACCCAAAAATGAGAATTTACTCACTATTTGCTCACCCTCAATTGGTTATAAACCTTTTTGAGTTTCTTTCTTCTTTTAAATGAAGATAATATTTGATGATAGATGATATTTTTAAGAAAGGTGAAAACATGTAACAATTCTACTCTATAGTAGGAAAAAAAATACTATGGAAGTCAATGGTTACAGGTTTTAAAACTGTGACTTTTCCAAACCATGGTAAACCTTGAAAACGCTTATCATCCCATGCCTACTATTAAGGCTTCTTTACAAAAAAAGTGTGTGATACATCTTACAGTGCCATTTTAAATTCCTCTACAAGTATTCATTCATTCATTCATTCATTCATTTTCCTTCAGCTTAATCCCTTTATTCATCAGGGGTCGCCACAGCGGAATGAACCGCCAGCTTATCCAGCATATGTTTTACACAGCGGATGCCCTTCCAGCTGCAACCCAGTACTGGGAAACACTAAATACACTCTCACATGCACACACATATACTACGGCCAATTTAGTTTATTCAATTCACCTATAGCGCATGCCTTTGGACTGTAGGGGAAATCGGAGCACCCGGAGGAAACCCACGCCAACACGGGGAGAACATGCAAACTCCACAAAGAAATGCCAAATGACCCAGCCGGGACTCGAACCAGCGACTTTCTTGCTGTTAGGCTACAGTGCTAACCACTGAGCCACTGTGTCACCCTCTACAAGTATCTATGAGTATATTTATATCACAAAATCTATAGTGTTTTCATCTTCTAGCATCATTATACCAGCGTACTGCTTCTTTCCTCTAGTGGCCACTCAAGCCATTTTCTCTCGTTATCTGACACTTACCACTATTACTGCAGGTTTCAGGATTAGGCCCCAGTGCATATGGTAAAATGAGCTGTGTGTGTGTGTATGCGTGTGTGTGTGTGTGTGTGTGTGTGTCTTTCTCACACAGACACACGCAGAGCTGGAGGTGTGTTTGATTAGCAGGGGTCAGGCGTCATTTTCTCTTCAAAGCCTGTGAACGAGGTGCTTCATTTCCTGAGTGTTCACGGTCTGTCTCTCTGTCGCCAACACTTGCTTTAAGAGGAATTCAACTGAGATTACAAATTATACGTGTGTGTGTGTGTGTGTTTGTGAAGGAAAACCAGGGAAGAAAAAATAAATGAGTGAAGTGTACAAAGAATAAATTGTTTGACCGCGGTGAGAAACTAAAACTTTGATATATTTACTTATTTATTAAACATTGGCATCTGTTATCACACTGCCTTGTATTAAAACGATAAGCCTTTATTGCTTCTAGAAAATGAAAGAGAAATGTAATATGTTCAAAGACAGTAAATCAGTGCATTGTTGTTATTATTATTTTGCTGATATTTAGGGAGTAGGCAGTTGCCAAGCAACATTATGATCAAAAGACATTCTGTAAACAAATGATTGACTCCTTAATGTGGAGTAAAATCCAGTTGTTGTTTAGTCACACTTGTGTTTTGAATATGACATATCCAGATAGATTTCTTAAGTTTTGTTTCTAGGTTATAGGTAGGTTTGTGTTTGTTTTTATATACAGCGGGGAAAATAAGTATTGAACACGTCACCATTTTTCTCAGAAAACATATTTCTAAAGGTGCTGTTTACTTGAAATTTTCACCTGATGTTGGTAACAACCAAAGAAATCCATATATGCAAAGATCTAATTAGTTTGCAAATGAAGTTGTGTGTAATAAAATGAAATGACGCAGAGAAAAAGTTTTGAACATATGAAGAAAGGGAGGTGTAGAAAGGCAGTAAAAGCCCAGACAGCAGCTGAAATCTCTCAGTAGTTCTTCAGCAACCCTCTGCCCTTCCTCAGTGTAAATGAATATTCGCTGCTTCAGTCCAACATCTACATTAGCAGGATGATGAAGATGAAACCAGGGTGGACATTTCAGCAAGACAATGATCCAAAACACAGACCAGGCAAACTCTCAAATGCTTTCAGAGAAAGAAAATCAAGCTGTAGAATGGCCCAGCCAATCACCTGACTTGAATCCAATAGAAAATACAAATTAAAGATCAGATTTGACAGACGAGACCCACAGAACCATCAAGGTTTCTACACTCTGTTGAAGTCTGTGAGAAACTCACACCTGAGCAATGCATGTGACTTCATTCTCCATATGAGAGGCGTCTTTAAGCTGCCATCACCAAAAAAGCCTTTTATATAAAGTATTCAATACATTTCAGTAGTTCAGTATTTCCTCCTTGTGTCATTTCATTGTTATTACACAACTCATTTTTCAGATTGTTTTTGTTTTGTTTTATTTTTATGTTTTCAACAAAATCTGGGTCAATTCCATGTCAACAGCTCCTTTACAAATATTATTCCCAGGAAAATACATGACATGTTCAGTACTTATTTTCCCCGCTGTATGTATAGTCCAATATAATGCTAGCGTACAGGGAGCAGCTCTAACAGACTGTATCAAACTCATCTGATCTGAGTTGAGGTCAAAAGGTCAGCGGTGCACTGATGGAGGCTCTGGACTGATAACCTGTGTTTAAGCTGTGGGTTTCTCGGCAGCGGTTTGAACACCTGCGGCTCATCTCCACCCCTGCACGTTGATAAATGTTTCCTTACGGGGATTAGACAGCTCTGCACTTTAATTTCACACGTGAACACATCTACAGCAGAGAGCAGGATACAGGATGAGGAGCGAGGGGGAGAGAGAGAGAGATGGTGTGAAAGAGGAGAGATGGAAACAATAACAAAAGGTGTGGTCTGAAAAATAAAATGATTAGAGGAAGTGGAAGGCAGTGGATAAGAGGAAGCTGAAAGAATACGCCTCAAAAAGCATGTCAGGGTCACATTTCTACTAAATATGAAGAGGGGTATATGTGTAAGCTATTTATGGCAGATGAAATATTTATTTTAATATTCAATGCATAAAATAATAATACAAATTTTTATTTTTTACATGTCTTTTATGCATTGAATGATTAATTTCTGTAATTATAGCATAAACAGCATAATTAATTTGATAAATATTTATATTATCATTACTGTAATCATTTTTGTTCAAGTTCATTTATGTTCAAGTTTATTCATTTATAAAGCACATTTAAAAACAGCCACAAGACTGACCAAAGTGCTGAACTTAAGACAGAGTAAAATATAAAGACGGATTATAAAAACATAAAAATAAACCAAGAGAAACCACTGGATACATTTAAAAATGAAGCAATAGAAAAACTATTATATTAATATTAAAAGGCCAAGCTGAACAGGTAAGTTTTTAGGACTGATTTAAAAATAGATATATTTATATTATTTTAATATTATATTTATTTTAAAATTAAAAAAAAACATCAATATTAATATTTTGCTATTTAATTGTTTTTTTATTTATTGGGTGAAAAATAAGATTTATTTATTTTAAATTTGTTCTATAAATATTTAGACTCAATTTACAATGTACAATCTCATCACTGTAATACATACAAATAATTGTATTTATTTATATAATTATTAAATATAAATGTTGATTTATTTTATTATTCAATGCATACATGTTAATATTTAGGTACAATATAATTGTAACAATTATAATTATGTTAAATTGGATGCATTTTTATATTTTTATTGCAAAATTATTTATTATTTAACAAACTTTTAGATTTTTATGAATAACATGAATTAGTTATTTTTTTTACATGCTTTTATTAATTTCTGTATTTATTGCATAAACAGCATAATGAATTTTTTAAATACTTAGATTATCATTACTGTAATCATTTTAAAAAGTTTTTACTGCAAACACATTAATATTTATTTTAATATTCAAAGCATGAATATTAATATTTTAATATATTTTTTATTTTTTATGTACTGGAGGAACACTATGATTTTATTTCTTTTAAATTGTTTATGTAAATATATAAGTAGACTATGAACATTGGATTCACATCGCTGCCAAACATACAAATAATGTTATTAATTTATATATTTATTGAACACAAATGCAATTTTATTTTAACATTCAATGCATATATTATATTTAGTTACAGTATAATTATAACAATGATAATTATTTGAAATTGGATGTATTTTTTATTATTTACTTTGCAAAATTATTTATCATTATTTTATTTATTCGTATTTAATTAAATGTTAGATTTTTATAAATAACACGTTTTATAAATGTAAATAATACAAATAATGTAATTAATTTATATATTTATTGAATACAAATATAGATTTATTTTACATTCAATGCATATATTACAATATTTAATTACAGTATAATTATAACCATTATAATTATTTTAAATTGGATGTATTATTATTATTATTATTTATTAATCGCAAAATGTATTATTATTTAATTTAATTTTAGATTTTTAGAAATAACACATTTTATAAATATAAATATTTAGTTAAAGTTTTTTTTTCAACTATGATATGCTAGTAAAATTGGATTGCTTGATTATTTGTTGATTTGTTTGCTTGTTTATACATTTATTTATTCATTCATATTATTTATTCATTTTAAATCACACAACTAACTAGTAATACGTACATACTCACTTTACCATTAACACACTACTATTATTTCACAATTCCAACATTATATTGGTGATGAGAATGATACACTTGTACATTACAGCACTGCAAATGTTTAGGAATTGATCGAACTTTTCATAAAATAACATAAATAAAAAGTCATGCACACTTATTGCCTTTAATTTGGGAGTGAAATAAGACCTGGACATGTTTTATGAGATGCACCCTGAAATGCAATAAGAGAAGAAAGGAGGAAAAAAGGCTTAAAGAATCATGCTAAGATAGCGTTTCCCCTGAGCCTCTCATCTGCAGGGACACGTGTGCTCATTGAAGCTGAGAATTGCTCTCTCTCTCACACACACACACACTTGAGTGAGAGATGTCATAGAGGATAGCGGACAATCCAGCATACTAAAGATGGCAAATGATGAAATCTCCAGTCCCAGAAGAGCAGCTGACATTAAAGTTTTAAACAATAGCAGCTGTCAATCAGCCGAGGGGAATGATAAAGGTAGAAAGGTGAAGGGAAAAAAGCAGAGAAGAACAAGTACAGACGGTGATCTGCTGCAGTTCTGACATGGGTTAAATCAAATGGCTCCTGGCTCAACCTTATGGTCAACCGATGGAGATTCAACCATTCAAGCTCAAAATCAACATGAAATGCCACTTACTGTAGGTGCTGATCACATATTGTGTTTTCTGTACACTTAAAGTCGAAAAAAAATCACAATTTAGTCTTTTTAATTTTATATGTATATAGTAGTGCTGGTTATAAACGATGATCTGTGCACTTAGAAAATTTAATCAAACATCATAACCTTCCCTCCCCCCTTTAAATGACTTTTCTTTACTTCTGGTCACATGGAATGCCTTTAGGGCGGAGCTATCAGTCATTTAGGGTGGAGCTTTCAGTCCTTTAGGGCGGGGATATCAGGGCATGTCTCGTTTCTGTTCTGCCTTCATCTATTCGTCAATTTTCCTTCGTTTTGTTAGCAACACCCATCTTCCAACAATCCAATCGGTTCCCAATGAACAAAATCATGCACAGTCCTACATTTTCCCCATCTCAGACAATCTTAACTTCCGTTTTATGGCGACTTTAAGTTCATTATATCGAATAGAGACAAACAAATAGGGAAGCTCGCTTGGGTTCGTGCAACAAATACAACATCACTGTAATGTTGGCGGAAGTTTGCATTGACCTCATTTGACTGAATTTAGCTTTGTTCTAATATGAATAGTGTTTCACATAAATCCTTGTTTTTGATGGCCTAGTAAAATGTATATTGAAAGTAACTTTGCTGAGTTTATCGGTTTATTATTTGTTTCATAGTTACAACAAAGATATATAATGTTAAAATAAATAACATATCCAAACTAACATCAGTAGTGTTAATTTATCAGAAAACAATCGGAACCATGACTTAACCCTTGTGTTGTTTTAGAATTCTGTGCCGCACACGTGTGCCAGTGGTTTTTGTGGTGTAAAAAATGGTTTTATAGCTGGTGAGTCAAAATAGACTCATAAAACATCTGTTGAAGCCTAAATGTGTACAGCCTTCACAAAAAATAAGGAAGTAAAAAATATTTATTTATTTACAAACTTCCATCAGGATCAACATGATGACAAGAAATTGTTAGTTGTATTGGCCAAAAAAAATGTTGACTGAAGTATCCCTATGAAATCATATAGAAACAATGACTATTAGGGGTGTAACGGTACACTGAATTCACGGTTCAGTACATTCCTCAGTTTTGGGGTCACGGTTCGATACGGGTACGGTACAACAGGAATAAGAAACAAATCCCCAGTGAAAAAGTTACTTGTGATGAAAAGTAGGCCTAATTGTGCATAAATCCAGTAAGGTTCTAAACTGAAATCTCTTTTATGAAAATGTCTTCTGCAGCACCTCGCACATGAGTGGTGCCCATTAATGTGAGATACGCAACAGTGGACCAATCAGAAAAACTCAGAGGAAGGGTAAGAGCTGCTCGCGAGCTTCTGTGAACTAAGTTGGCATAACAAAGGCAACATGTAATGTTTATTTATATAGCGCATTTAATGTGTATGGCCATACACCCAAAGCGCTTCACAATCATGAGGGGGATCTCTCTACACCACCGCCAGTGTTTAGCATCCACAGGACAACGGCGCCAGTGTGCTCACCACATACCAGCTATTGGTGGAGTGGAGAGACGGTGATAGAGCCAACTCGGTGGATGGGGATGATTGGAACGCCATGATGGGTAAGGGCCAATGGAGGGAATTTGGCCAGGACACCGGGGTTACACCCCTACTCTTAATGAGAAATGACATGGGATTTTTAATGACCACAGAGAGTCAGGACCTCGGTTTAACGTCTCATCCGAAAGACAGCGCTTACTGACAAGATAGTGTTCCCTTCACTATACTGGGGCATTAGGACTCACACAGACCGCAGGTTGAGTGCCCCCTGCTGGCCTCACTAACACCACTTCCAACAGCAATCTAGTTTTCCCATGTGGTCTCCCATCCAGGTACTGGCCAGGCTCAGCCCTGCTTAGCTTCAGTGAGTAACCGGTATTGGGCTGCAGGGTGACATGGCAGAACTATTTCCTATCGCCTCACTCCAGTGACTGGACTGGCATATCTGGACTGACTGTATTCATTGTGGGAGTGCATGAACCATGAGTGTCCAGAACAAACACAAATACCGCTACACTCCTAATGACTTTTCTTTAATTCAACAGTTGTGATTTGACATCCCGCTTACCTTTCTTTAAATCAATCCTCATTCTCTTCCCAGCCTTTTTGGTCACCATATGAACCACTGAAGCGAGAGCCAGGCTTTCACTGTGATCCCTCAGTGTAGGTGATGTACTGACAGGAGGAGAAGGTGTGTTGCTCTGATGATTCGACTCAATGGGGGTATGTCTTACACGTTGAAGCTCCTCCTCCTTTATGGGCGGGGTTTGTGAGGCAGCAGGCTCAGGTGATGGCGTCGCTGTATTACTTGGAGTAAGTTTACGAACCAAGAACGGACTCTTGATTTTAGGAACCGCAGGGTTTGGTTCAGCGGTGTTGAAGAGCTGTCCGATGAGGATCTTTTCGTAGCGTAGCTTGTTTGCAACAGGAAGCACCTCTAAATGTACAGTGGACGTAGAGGAAGAGGACATCGCTTGGCGGAAGACCTCTTGAGACCTGAAATCACCAAGAGAGAAACTTTATCTTACTGTTCTGTAATGCAGGAGAAATGAATACAAAGAAGTGGAAAGAAGGGCTGCGCAATATATCGTTTGAACATATTTCATAGCATATATTTGAACAATATCGCAATGCCTGCAATAGTCACATTATATTCCTAGAATACAAACTGGGGGGGGAGTTGTGCTTATTTGCATTTAAAGAGGCATACATGAAACACAGAAACACTTGTTTTTGCTTCCACATAAACATGGATGTCAAAGTTTGAATGGAATTAATACACTTTTTAATGTGTGTGTCTCTTTAAATTTCACAATTAAACATTTAGAGAATCATATATGAGAAGTTTAACCTGACAATATTTTAAAATGCATGCAGATGTATTTGTTTGGTATTGCTGGAGTAACTGAGGCACAAGCTGTAAAGGCTCCAGCCTTGTCTAGAAAAAGAGGGTGGGGAGAAGGAGCTTATTTGCATTTAAAGAGACAGACACAGGAAAAAATTGTGTTTTTGCTTCCATGTTTGACGTCCATATCTCTTTAAACTGTATGATTATGCACTCAAAACCATATATCAGGAGTTTAACCTGACAAGACTTTTTTGGTTTTGTATTGCTGGAGTAACTGAGGCACAAGCTTTAAAGGGGGTCTCTTTATTTGCATTTAAAGAGACCCACACACACAGGATTAAAATATGTTTTTGCTCCCATTCAAAGATGGACGTCCATGTTTGGATGGAGTCAATACACATTTTCAATCCAATTAATTAGCATTTTAAAAGACACATACAAAAAAAGTATAGTATGGTGAGCTGAAACGTCACTGACACATTATGGGGATACACAACATAAGACATATATTGTAAAACGGGCATAATAGGAGAGCAGCAGATCATTATTTCCATGTTTAACCTTCCATCAGAAACTACAAAATAGATTACAGAAAAAGAAAAACATGCAAGACGGGGATTTGATTCTATTCAATTTTTAGTTGTATGAAGGTAGATTTGAATCTGAACCTGCAGTCAATTTTAGAGAAGGATCAGACTTTAAGTGGACTAAATAGCTGGAAAAGTCCATCAAAACAGTATATATATATGAAAAAATAAATTATTTACAATAACATAATTAAGAAGCATTTACAAAATAAATGAAAATTCAATAGGGTAAATTTTCATTGCATTGCCATTATATATCTGGAATCACTGGAACTGAATCTCTTTATTTAGACATTTTTTGGGAGGGGGGGGTCAACAATGTACATTCGTACACTATTTTTTCAAACAATATACACAAAATTTGTTGTGGTTTTATTTCTGAAATCAATCCCTCGCTCTGTAACTAACAATTACTGTTTTAAATTACATTATTCTAAACAGTAACAACATTAATTCATTCATTTTCCTTTGGCTTAGTCCCTTTATTCATCAGGGGTCGCCACAGCGGAATGAACCTCCAACTATTCCAGCATATGTTTACACAGCGGATGCCCTTCCAGCTGCAACCAGTACTGGGAAACATCCATACACACTCATTCACACACATACACTACGGCCAATTTAGCTTATTCAATTCACCTATAGCACATGTCTTTGGACTGTGGGAGAAACCAGAGCACCCGGAGGAAACCCACGCCAACACGGGGAGAACATGCAAACTCCACACAGAAATGCCAACTGTGCTAACCACTGAGCCACCGTGTTGCCCCTAACGACATTAATATGGAATTAAAATGTAATTTAGTGAAAGTACAAAATGAAAACGATATATATCAGTTTTTAGATTTTGATCCACCGATTTGTAAAACAACCATAACAAACAATGTGTAATAAACAAAAAGTACAAAACATACACAAATAATGGCTAATATCACCAAAAGTGCTTGTCAAGGGCACAACGTTCCATTAAATGTGTTGAGCAAACCGCTCAAAGTTTAGTTCAGGACGCCGCCGCAGAAGAAAAAATTGACTGAATTGCAGTCTTTTTTTTCTTTTCTACTTCAAATCCTTTAACTCACATAGCCATTTCAGTAACTCTTCCTATAATAGCAGCACTTGGTTTAATCTGTCGGCAGTTTTGAAGGCTGTCCGATACTGCTGATGCCACTTAATAGGGCAATTCACACTTGTAGCGACAGAAAAGCATTTCTCTTTTGTTATGCTAAAGTTATAGTTCTGAAACTCTGCGAAGACAGACAGATAGATTGAAAAAACGTGGATGACAAAAAGGTTTGTTCCAGTAGTGTTGGCGCCGTACAAGAAGCAGCGTATAAAAGTGAAAACAACACAGAAGACGGATAATGAAAGGAGAGAATGGAGAGAAAGAGAGCGGGCGGATGATTAGTAATCCATTGAAAGCGTGATGGATGAAAGAGTCAGACACTCACTGAGCAAAGGACTTGTCTATTAACTCGGTGTCATTGATCTGCACGATGCACTCGTCCTCTTCAAAGATCTTCTCTCGCTCCGAGCGGCTCTTCTTCTCGATGGCTCGGATGTTCAGACCCAGAGTCCTGAATGGTGCACAGATACAGGTCAGGTTAAAGATATTGGATGAGCATAAGTGTTGATGATTGCCTGCAAATATTAGATTATATTTGCGATGAATAAACGTTTGGTGGAACTGTGACAATGTTTGCTTGTTTTCCAGATGTATGGAAAAACACAATCT
This sequence comes from Danio jaintianensis, assembly GCA_903798115.1. Taxonomy (NCBI): domain Eukaryota; kingdom Metazoa; phylum Chordata; class Actinopteri; order Cypriniformes; family Danionidae; genus Danio; species Danio jaintianensis. Next base: position 6,320,776 of record CAIGQV010016298.1, on the reverse strand, counting down.
TATTCTAAAAATTATAAATATAATATAAATATGAATTTTTTAAATACATAGCACAAACAGAATTAAATAAATAACAGTTGCTTCAATATTTTACTTAAGTTTTTATTAGTTTGAGGTTTTTTTATATAATGCAGAATAACAAAATTTTAATTTAAAAAAATTCAACAATCTCACCTTGACTAAAAATCGAACAAAATTTAAGACTTGGCAAAATAATTTTCTATTATGATTAGAATGAAATAAATAAAAATATAATTTTAAAGAATATCAAGACAATAGAAACACATAGCACAAACAGAATTAAACAAATAACAGATGATTCAATATGTGTAACATTAATTACAAGAAATACACAATAATATAAAATAAAATAAATAGAGATGAATAGCATAAAACAAAAATAAAATAGATTAAAAAAATAGAAAAGATAACATAAAACACAAATAAAAGAAAACAAAAAGGATGAATAAAATAAAAAAATAGAAATGAATAACATAAAACAAAAATAAACAAAACAAAAAGGATTAATAAAATTAAATAAAA
>CAIGQV010016298.1:6287040-6309820 GCA_903798115.1 Danio jaintianensis | reverse complement strand
GTGTGTGTGTGTGTGTGTGTGTGTGTGTGTGTGTGTGTGTGTGTGTGCGTGTGTGTAATGCTGATTGACAGAGGCGGTGAAGAGAGGCGAGAGATAAACTTCATCCCTCTCTCAGGGAGAAGAGATGAGGTCACATGACCCATGATAAGAGGCAAGACAGGAGAGAAAAAAAAAACATGACATGAACATCTCACTGACTAAAGCTACAAGTTTATGTTTTAAGACTGGGAATTAGGGTTGCACGATATTGGGAAAATATGTATTTTGTTTTCTGCGTAAATTTTATAAGATGGCTTGAATAGATCTATTTTAATTAATTAATGTAATTTTATATGCATTAAAAATAATATTATTTTTTAAATATAAATAACTAAATAAAAACCTTTCTAAAAACCAATGTAGCAATCAATAGACCAAAGAACATTCAAATGCATAAAACATTTAATATGTCTCTTAATTTTGACTTATTATTTTGGAGAAAAAAACAACAACATTGTTTAACTGTCTAGAAAATGCTTCTCGATTTAAGAATTTTTTAGATTTTTGAACTTCAAGACATCAACTCAAATCAAGAAGAGTATTTTTTTGCAGTGTGAAGCATACCTCCTGGTCAACTAATTCAGACTCTACATTGCAGATCCTGAATATCAATGCAGAAACGATATATTGTACAGACCTACTGGGATTGATGATAAACGCACACATAAGCTGTTGTGCAAATCTGAAATACTGAATCGGACACCTGCTGAATGTATTAACGCATTAATGGAAGAATCAACCTTTCACTGCAGTTAGATTTGAGTCTGATAGGGGTTTCTGTAAGAAAAGCTGATTGTAGATAAACCTTATAAAGGCTATTTAGCACAGAATAAGCACATGACTTTTAAACATGAAAAACCTGCTGTGGATATTAAAGCTCACTGCTTGTAAAAGTGTTGTGGGAGGCTGAAAAGGAACACTACTTTTTTATTTTCATCTCCTCTAGAGTTAAACAGTTGAGTTATAGCCTTTTTGAACCAATTCAGCTGATCTCTAGGTCTAGTGGTAGCACTTTTAGCTTAGCTTAGCTTAGCATAAATCAATAAATCAGATTAGTAACTGTTACCTAGTTACCTAACTGAGGACTATTTTCAGGCGTAATATTATTGTGCCTGCTTCAGCTATGGTATGGCAAAGTTCCTTAATTATTACGCCAGAATGAGAGTATAGTTCCCAGACATATTGACCTAGGAAAATAGCCATTTTTCATTTTCTGTTGGTCTTAGCACATGATATAGCTAAAGAAGAGTCAAGCTTTAGGAAAGTAGGAAAATGAATGAAACTCTTTTTTGAGCGAGATGAATTTGAGCGAGATTAAATCATTGAAGTGGTCTAATCCAATTCAATGATTTATGCTAAGCTAAGCTAAAAGTGCTCCTGCCAGACCCAGAGATCGGCTAAACGGATTCAAAATTGATTAAATTCAACTTTTCATTTCCTGTTGCTCTTAGTACACGATGTAAATACAGAAGAGTGAAGTTTTAAATAGGAAAATGAATGAAACACTTTTTTGAGCGAGATGCTAATGGTCTAATCCAATTCAATGATTTATACTAAGCTAAGCTAAAAGTGCTCCCGCCAGACCCGGAGATCGGCTGAATGGATAAAAAAAAAAAAGGTAAAACTCAACTGTTCCTTTAACAATAGAAACAAATTCACAATATGATTGCATACACGTACAGGTAAAACATCTGCTGATCACAGTATTCAAATCTGTCAATGGAAAAATGCACTATTCTAGTTGATTATTATTAATTTTATACTGTAAAAAAAAAAAAAGCGGCGTCACGGTGGCGCAGTGGGTAGCACATTCGCCTCACAGCAAGAAGGTCGCTGGTTCGAGCCTCGGCTGGGTCAGTTGGCGTTTCTGTGTGGAGTTTGCATGTTCTCCCCGTGTTCGCGTGGGTTTCCTCCGGGTGCTCCGGTTTCCCCCACAAGTCCAAAAACATGTGGTATAGGTAAATTGGGTAGGCTAAATTGTCCGTAGTGTATGTGTGTGAATGAGTGTGTATGGATGTTTCCCAGTGATGGGTTGCAGCTGGAAGGGCATCCGCTGCGTAAAACATATGCTGGATAAGTTGGCGGTTCATTCCGCTGTGGCGACCCCGGATTAATAAAGGGACTAAGCCAAAAAGAAAATGAATGAATGAATGTAAAAAAAGCTTGAATATCATAATGATTGTTATTACACTCTCAGAAAAAAAAAAAAGATACGAGAGCTGCCACTGAGCTGGAATCGTTCCAAAATGACACAATTTGTTACCTCAGATGTCCACCTAAAGTGTACAAATTAAAACTTAAAGTACTAAAAAAAATGTGCTGCTCAGGTGACAGCTCTCATACCTTTTTTTCTAAGAGTTTTTTTTAAGTGATACAAAATATTTTTGAAAAAAGGCTCATTTTACAGCTCATCTAGATAGACATCGCTTAGTACATGATGTAACTACAGAAGTGTCAAGATTTAAACAGGAAAATAATCAAAACTCTTATTGGAATTTTTTAGCGAGATGCTAATGGTCTAATCCAATTCAATGATTTATGCTAAGCTAAAAGTGCTCCCAGCAGACCCAGAGATCAGTCGAATGGATTACAAAATGGTTATACTCAACTGTTCCTCATCTGTTAAGTTATACAAATTATGACATTAAACTGATGCAAGTTGAAATAACTTACAAATTTAATTCAACTCAATAATTTAAGACAGCAACAAATCCTTTACAGTGTGCATACTGGTACCTCGGAAATATACATTTGTACCTAAAGTGTACAAATTAGTACCTGAAAAGTACCAAAATGCAGTTTAAAAAAGGTACCCCAGTGACAGCACCATTGTTCTATGTCTGAATAAAATCATAGTAAATAAAAACAAAATGTAACTACTTATGCTTAAATACATTTATAGGTTACAAAAATAAATGCATAACGTGCAATTATATTAAAGCACATTAAAAATGTATCCATGTAAATATTTAATGCATTTATGTAAATATTTGTCAGTTTTAAATATGAATTATATATATTATTAGCAACAGTGCAAAAAGACTAAGTCAACAAAACACTGGGCCACAAACACACACACACTCAGAAAAAACCTTAATCTGACAACAAAGAAACAAAGATCCAAATTATCTGTAATCTGATGGCAGATTACTGCTTGCAATGACTACTGAATATATATAAATATATATATGATATTCCCCCCCAAATTCTGAACTTACATGCACAGTCATTCACTCCAGACGAGCACATAAATCCCCCTCACCTTAATGTGTCTTGTCCACTCCTGGAGATCAGGTTGTCTACCTTAAGTTTATCCATGGCTCCGCCCTTCACAGTCACTGGTGGAGCAACTCCCTGTCAACACAAAACACACACTCTCAGTCATTTCAGATTCTCTAGATGACACAAAACAACCACACAGCAGCTTTTGGATTTCACCAGTGAGCGATAACTGAACTGGTTAAACAGGAATAGTGTATCTGCATCCTTGTTGTCTCTCTCTCTCTCAAACATTCACCCACAGCCTGCTTCTCACTTCTTTTCAAAAGATTAATATCTCATCTAGAGTCGCCAATCAAAACAAATTCAAAATGCAATGCAAATGAATAGAAAATAAACACAAATAAGAGGAAAAACAAAACAATGCACCATAAAAGAGAAAGTCCACTTTCCTCAGCGCTGAGCCACCGCTTCTGGTGGTCCAGAAAACACCATGTACTCCACCCAGCACACACACACACACACACACAAAAACACATGGGACCCCCTCCTCCTTATGGGACGCAGCAAACACACAAAAAGTGACCTAGATTGTGGAGGTAGAGAGCGATTATCCCCCCGCTAGGCCACATGCTCCTGAGGGCCTCAGAACCAGTGGAGCTTTTGTTAATGTGCATGTCCATCTTTACTGAGCGCACTGTTCACATGAGGACAACAGAGACTGACAGAGAGAGAGTTTAATGGAGAGATGACTGCATGACATAACATTTTCGAAAGGTGAAGGCAGAAACAGATGGCTTATATATATATATATATATATATTAAAAATAATAACTTCAGGTTTTTAACATTAATAATAAATGGTGTCATCATCTGACACTTAAGAACACAATAATAAACAAACAAAGTAAAACAAAAAAGGTACAACATATATAAATTTAATTTTACTTTTTGTTTATGTATTTATGTATGTGTTTATTTATTTATTTATTTATATATTTTTTTTTTTTTTTTTTTTTTTTTTTAATGATTACTCAATACAAGTCACAGTATGTTTCTGGTCAGGGCTCTAAAATTTGAAAAAAAAAAAAAATTATATTGTGAGTATTAAGGGTCAAACATGGTATCATGAATCTAAATCAACTTCAAATCAAATTTATCTTTAACCACTATTTCTGATGAGTAATGGCTCATATTCTGAAAAAAAAAAAAAAATCCATTTGGGTCGGTGCTAATAGCCTAGTCGTTCGAGCCCCGATCCCATTCCCCTCTTTCTCTCTCTTCACTTTCTGTCAATATCAATATACCATCCTATCATAATAAAGGCAAAATGGGAAAAATAAATCCTAAAATTATATATATATATATATATTATTTATATAGCAATGTTTACAATGTAAATATTGTTTACACACTCAATGTAGATTGTGACAAAGCAGCTTAACATAGAAGTTCAGCTTAACATAGAAGTTCATAAAAGTGAAACTGTGTCAGTCCAGTTTTAAGAGTTGAAGTTCAGTTTAGTTCATTTCAGTGTGGTTTAAATTCTCACTGCTGAAAGTCCAAACACTGAAGAGCAAATCCATCGAGGCGCAGCTCCACAAGTCCCAAACCAAGCAAGCCAGTGGCGAGGAACAAACTTCACCAATTGATGAAAAGTGAAGAAAAGAAAAAACCTTGAGAGAAACCAGGCTCAGTTGGGCACAACCATTTCTCCTCTGGCTAAATCTAGGCGCCGGGGGCTGGAGAACGCTGGACGTCCACCGTGGAGAAGCTGCAGGTGTGAGTAGGTCACCGGCGGGTATATATAAATTTTAGGATTTATTTTGGTATATATTTGTGTGACATATACACACACATTGTATATACATATATACACATTTATTACTATTTACTATTGCAGTCCATTTGGAAACAAAACAGAACAAGGAGGAAAACAAAATGAACGCAAAGAAAAAAAAACTGATGTGAGGACTCTTTAGTGATGTTTACGAGATAAATAGGCTTGAAGTAAACACAATAAAACATTCATGGTCAAGTGCATCACCATGTGAGTAGTGTATATATTGAATATGTGTGTCCTTGGCTCTTGGGGTGCTCAGTCTGTTTGCATAAGACTCGCCTGCAGTGGCTCAACTATTGGGAATTCAGTAATTGAATAAACGTCAAAGCCTAATGAGAGAGTTTGTAAGAGACAGTGTGTGTCCGTGTGCAGGGATCTGCATCACAAATGTGTTTCTCCATGACCTTTGAGTTCATCTCATCCATCCATCTGATGGCAGAGATGACGGAGATGTTACAGCAAAGTCTCATCATCAATCTACTCTACTGTACATGAAAACTCAATACAAGTGCTAACATCAGACCTTCAGATGCCATAAACTAACCTAAAGTGATTAAAGAGAGTGCAGGAAACCATGATATTCATTAAAGTACATTGGTTTATCTGCACAGTGTTGTGAATGAATGAAGCATTGTGAACTATTATGTTTTAAAGCTACTTCTTTGTGGCTCTGAACTAAAAAGAAGTCCAACAAAATTTCAAAATCTCATTTTTGTATAAACATTTCCGACATTTCTTTGTTTAAATGTTCTAAACAAAAAAGCTGTAATGCTCTCTTTTTTTGGGTGAATAAGAACTGTTTGTTCTCTGTTTGTAATCTGATGTTTCAATGTTACATTAAGAGATTGTTCATGCTGAATATAAATTTGTTGATTAAATAAAAATAATTTTGAAGATGGCAGCACTGTTGTACATAGATTCCAATTAGGGCTGCACAATATTGGAAAAAACAGACATTGCAATATTTTCTTTTACCGCAATATATAGAGTGGTCCCTCGTTATTTGCGGGAGTTACGTTCTAAAAATAACGTGCAATAGGCGAAATCCGCGAAGTAGTCAGCTTTATTTTTTACAATTATTATAGAGGTTTTAAGGCTGTAAAACCCCTCACTACACACTTTATACACTTTTCTCAGACAGGCATTAACATTTTCATACTTTTCTCTGGTTTAAACACTCTCAAAGTATTATAGAATGAAACCAAAGATCAAAACCATTTGATCTTCATTTATTTACTCCGTAATGGCGCCCTACAGTCGCATAACTTCTACCTTCCTTTAGCATGTCCAGAAGCCCAACTTTTTGTGCGATGGTTGGCATCTTCCCCTGCGTTTTGGGTCGTTTCGTCGACATTGTGGGGAGAGAACTTGCAAACATACAGTACAGTACAGCACAGCACTTCAGAGCCACACTGCTAGCGATCGAAGATTTATGTAAATTTGGCAAGCTGAATGCATTCTGTACTGTACAGGAGACGCGGCACGGAGGAGATTGATTAACTGGTCTACAGCCAGTCAGGACGCAGAACACAACGCGCTAATCAGGATGCAGAATACAATGCGCTGTAGAAAAAAAGCATGTCAAATTGCATGAAAAAAATCTGCGAAACTGCGAGGCCGCAAAAAGTGAACCACGTTATAGCGAGGGACCACTGTATTGCGATATTAATCAAATTTCACCAAATGATTTGAACAGCTCTATTTGTAAAGAATACATCATTTTAGATTGATTGGGATGATTTTGTAGAGGGGCATATCCGCATGAAATATAATTCAGAAAATGACAAAGCAAAGTTAAATACAATGGAGCAAAGATACAAATGAAATAAACCATGATTTAGGATTTTTCTGGGGAGTCGAACAAGAGCAGGAGCTTTCAGGAGCAGAAATTAAATAATCAAATGTCAAACAACACTGTATTGATTTTATTGTGTAAATAATTATATAATGTACAATTATTCTTTAAGCTACAAATGTTTAATTTATGGGCGACAGGGTAGCTCAGTGGTTAGCACTGTCACCTCACAGAAAGAAGGTCGCTGATTCGAGTCCCGGCTGGATCAGTTGGCATTTCTGCGTTTTTTCAGTTTGCATGTTCTGCCCGTGTTGGCGTGGGTTTCCTCCGGGTGCTCCGGTTTCCCCCACAGTCCAAAGACATGTGCTATAGGTGAACTGAATAAGCTAAATTGGCCATAGTGTATGTGTGTGAAAGAGTGTGTATGAATGTTTCCCAGTAATGGGTTGCAGCTGGAAGGGAATCCGCTGTGTAAAACATATGCTGGATAAGTTGGTGGTTCATTCCACTGTGGCGACCCCTGATAAATAAAGGGACTAAGCCGAAGGAAAATAAATGAATGATGTTTAATTTATTGTGTCTAAATGTCTTTAATTTGCTTGCAATAATGCTTACACAGGTCAAAGGCCTTAAAAACAATGCAAATAATGAACTTTCACTCTAAGGTTAATATATGAAATGAATCCACTATGTTCTGAACTGTAATGTCTGCTCAACTATAATCCCGATCCTGAAATGTGACTATTGTGGATTCACACATTGTGATTTTGATGCTGAAATGGTATATTGAGCAGGCCTAATTCCAATCACAAACAAAAGCATAGAAACTCCAGTTCTTCTGGTTAAAATGTCAAGTTGGAAAGACTGCGCAGGTGAAGAAATAAAAAAAATGTAGGTCAAGAAAAGGTTTTTTTGGAATCGAATTATGACTTCCAGCAGATTGGATCGTGAAGTCCCTAAAGATTCCCACCTTTACTGAACATCAACACTATCCAGAGAAAACTCCATTATGTACCCAGTGTGCACATGTGATTTACACAAGCAGGACATTCTGTTCCTGATTCTGATGGAAAAATATTCCTACAAACCATCATTATCTAACCTTATTTAAAAAATGATGAGGTTCATAAGGATGATATTAAAGACCTTCAAAAATAACCCTAATGTTTGATCAGGTCTGGTTAAGAAAGTTGTTCCAAGACTAATAAGGATGCTGTTCCAGGAACACGTTCTACTCGGTTTGGTTTGATTTTACACAACACGCTCCTAAATCAACAACACTGAGCCTGGAAAAACAGCGTAATGACTTCCTCTAGAATTTCAGGCACAGGCCTTGGAATAAAACTCTTAATTACCATGCATTGTGCATTGGAGTGAATGTTTTATCTGTGGTTAGAGCCTGGGAACTAAACTAGAGATGAATGTAAATTCTGAGTAAAAAAAAAAAAATGTAATGAAACACCACTTTCTTCTAAAATAGGCAAAAATAAAATAAAATAGGATAAAATAAAATAGGCAAAAATAAAATAAAATAGGCAAAAATAAAATAAAAATAAAATAAAATAGGCTAAAATAAAATAATAAAATAGGCTAAAATAAAAATAAAAAAGCTAAAATAAAATAAAATAAAATAGGCTAAAATAAAAAAATTTAAAAAAAATTTAAAAAATTTGGCTAAAATAGGCTAAAATATAATAAATAAATAAATAAATAAATAAATAAATAAATAAAAAATAGGCTAAAATAAAAATAAAACAAGCTAAAATAAAATAAAATAAAATAAAATAGGCCAAAATTAAAACAAAAATAATTAAATTAAATTAAATAAATTAGGCTAAAATAGGCAAAAAATAAAATAAAATAAAATAAAATAAATAAATTAGGCTAAAATATAATATAATAAAATAAAATAAAATTGGCTAATATAAAATTGGCTAAAATAAAAAATATATATATAATAAATTAGGCTAAAATAAAAAAATAAAATAAAATGGGAATTTGCTCAACATAGATACATATATTTCTACACTTTCATTCGCTAATTTAAAATTATTTTTTTAAATGGAGTGACAGTCAAATGAAAGATTTCTTTTGTTTACATTTATTAAGTAAATGCTGTGCTGCACAAAAACAGTATAATAATATAATTCAGTCCCTCTAAAACCCAACTAAACTAAGGATGAGCGAAGGAGACTTTTTCTCTACAATACTCTCTCTCAGACTCACACAGAAAGCCAACACAGTGGATTTTAATTCTGAGTGTGACATTTCCTAAACTATACCACTTTCAGGCTCTTGAAAACTGCTGAGCGTATCAGGACTACATACATAAAACTGTCCAATATCGCTAAAATATTAGCATCAAACGGGAAAAGAAAGTGTACCGTGATTGTTAGGAATTCATAAGGTGTCTGCAGAATTCCAGGCGTCCCAGATGGCTGTGAGTGACAGTAATCATTGCGGTGCAGTCCTCAATGACGGCTGAGGGCATGCTAATGCATCAAGCACAGCACTTTTCATACCCAGAGCATTGGGAGAATGTGTGCGGATTCTCTCTGCACCCAAATAAATATCTGCTTCTGTCAGTGCCACCGATGCACATTTCACTTCTCCTGCAGGACTTCTTCAGCACTCTTAAGAATCAGGTCCCGTTTGAAGGGGATTCTTGGAGACTTAAGTTACAGATACTGCGCAGTGATCTTATACAAGTGGGACGTGTTTCTGGATCAAGCTTTCTGTCAGTCAGTGAGAGGTGTTGTTTTTTTAACAGTGTTTCAGAAATTTAAAAGTTTGCACCCATTGAGGATGCGTTTTTTTTGTTTTTTGTTTTTTGTATTAGAGATCATTTGAAATTGGTTTCATCAATGTTCTAATATTTTAATGGTTTCCTGTATGTATGCATGCTTGTCAGTGTTAGGGATGCATTACAATGAAAATTCTGATCCGAAACCGAAAATACTGGACGCACTTAGCTGAAAACCGAGACCGAAAATGCTTTTGTAATAATTAGTTATTCTTTTATTAAATAATATAAAGTAATTTTGTAAGATTTTATAAATGAATGAATGAATAAATAAATAAATATCCTTTTGTAATAATTAGTTATTATTTTATTAAATAATATAAAGTGATTTTGTAAGACAAAATGAATGAATGAATAAATGAATAAATAAACAAATAAATAAATAAATGAACAAATAAATATGCTTTTGTAATAGTTATTCATTCTTTTATTAGATAATGAAGTAATTTTGTAAGATTTTATAAATGAATGAATGAATGAATGAATAAATAAATAAATAAATAAATAAATAAATAAATAAATAACCTTTTGTAATAATTAGTTATTTTTTTATTAAATAATATAAAGTAATTTTGTAAGACTTTAAAAATGAATAAATAAATAAATAAATAAATAAGCTTTTGTAATAATTATTTATTATTTTATTAAGTAATTTTGTAAGACAAAATTAATGAATTAATAAATAAATAAATAAATAAATAAATGAATGAAATGAATAAATGAATAAAGAAATAAAGTGGGAACTGGCTCAAATTATATATATATATATATTCATGTTTTATGAAATATATTAATATGCTCATAAATTTATCTTATAATTGATTCTTAAAACAAAACCAAGATCCAATAAAAGGGTATTTACCAGGCTTTTTAATATTATTTTATTTTATTGTATACTGTCAAAGGATTGGGGCTGTAAAATAAAAAATGCAGTAAATTGTGAAATTTCTGTACAATAAAAAAAAGTTTTCTATTGTACTTTTATTTTAACATATATTCATTTTATTTTAATTCTGTTCAGAATTAAGGCTCAAAGATGTTAAATAAATAATTACAAATATATATGTTTTTGAAAAATGTATGTGTTATATATACGCACTTCTATATAAACTAAAATTATTAATTTTTATATTTAATTAAATTCATTCATTCAATTTCTTTTCAGCTTAGTCCCTTTATTAATCTGGGGTCGCCACAGTGGAATGAACCGCCTTTAATTACATACATTTTATATATTTAAATTATATGTATAGTACAATTCAAACTTATTTTATAGATAATATAATTATATTATATAATAATAATAATAATAATAATTGAACACACAAATACATTTATTTTATTTGTCCTTTCTGAATAAAAGTATTAATTTCTCACACAGACCTCAAACTTTTTTAGTATATCTGAAAGAATCTGAAAAGCAAACACTGCTATAAATGTGACAACAAAAAGAACCAGTTAACAGATGACCTCAAAAACAGGGATAAAAGAGAGATATAAAAAGGGTAAAAGCTTTGTTATTGAAAATAATAACACAAGATAACAGTGGTGGCGCAGCTAAAAGGTCACAAACACAATATGACCATGAATGTTGACTGCAAGTCCTGCAAACAAGGCCAAGTTAAATACATAAGAACTTCAGAAGCAGTATATAAATGTGCTCTTTCATTAGTGTAGCAGCTGCTATTAAAGGTCAGTATGTGTTGTGTGTTCACTCACAGTGGACTGTGGTCTGCTGGAGTCCTCAGAGTCCAGAGAAATGGCATCGAGGGGCGGAGCGAGGGCGGGGTCACTGCTGCTCCGCACTGAGAGGGGCGTGGCTAATGAGAAAAGATTTAAAAAAAATTTTTTAAAAACACAGTTAGAAATAGAAAATTTTATAATTCTGAATTTGTCAACCTGGATTAAATGTAAAACAATGTTCTAGAACTTTAAAAGGTAGTATGCTGATGCCATGATAAGTTGCAGTATCATAGCAATAAACAGTGCATCACTGTGATACTATGGGTAATATTTTGAATAAGATTTTAATTTGTATATTTTAGGCTTTCATTTGATTTTTAAAGTTGTAGATATAGTTTTGTTTTGTACTTTTTAAATTTAATTATTTATTTATCTATTTTATTGTTTATTTATTTATTTCCAGTTTTTTAGTTTTGTTTAATAGTCTTTTTATGTTTTAGCATTTGCATATTTTAGGTTTTTATTTGATTTATAAAGTTGTAGTTAATTAGTTTTGTTTTTGACTATTTATTTATTTATTTACAGTTTATATTTTTGCTTTTTTTTAATATTCATTTTATTTCAAGCAATGATTTGAATAAGATTTTGTTTGTATATTTTAGGCTTTCCTTAGATTTTTTAAATTGTAGTTATTTAGTTTTGTTTTTGACTTTTTAAAATAAATTATTTATTTATGTTTATTTTTTATTTCCAGTTTATTCTATTTTAATATTCATTTTATTTAACTTTTTTATTTGCATATTTGCATATTTTAGGCTTTCATTTGATTTTTAAAGTTGTAGTTATTTCATTTTGTTTTTGACTATTTATTTCCAGTTTATTTTTTGTTTTTATAAAAAATTTTAATATTCATTTTATTTCAAGCAATGATTGAAAAAGATTTTATTAGTATATTTTGAGCTTTCATTTGATTTATAAAGTTGTAGTTATTTATTTTTATTTATGTTTGTTTATTTGTTTGTTTGTTTTTTCCTGTTTATTCTTTAATTTTAATAATCATTTTATTTTTATTTGCATATTTTAGGCGTTCATTTGATTTTAAAAGTTGTATTTATTTATTTTTTTTTAATTTTTTTTTTTATATTCATTTTATTTCACGCAATGGTTTGAATAAGATTTTGTTTGTATATTTTGAGCTTTCACTCGATTTTTAAAGTTGTAGTTATTTGTTGTTTTTGACTATCTATTTCCTTATTTACTTCTTTTAAATATGTCCACCGTTTAATTATTTATTTTTTTATTTCCATTAATATTCACTTTATTCAAGCAATGAAAAAGTTTTAATTTTGAGGTTTTAATTTTAGTAAAGAATCAACCATGGCATGAAATAATTACTATTTTTATGTAGCATATACCACTGTACAAACCTAGTAAATAGCAGTTTATTGGATCTTAAATTAATATATCTATTAAATTAATAAACTTAGTAAAACATGAACACATATTATTTGAGCCAGCAGTTTGTTGCTTTATTTATTTATTTATTTAAATTTTTTATCTTATTTAAAAACGTTTTGTTTGTTGTTTATTAATTTATTAACTTATTCATTCATTGATATGCTGCTTATTTAATCATGCATTTTTATTTATTATCATTTTGGGTCTTAAAATAAGAGGCTATTTTAAAACGTTTTCTTTTCGTCTCAGACACACTGGATCATACTGTATAACCACAATTTAAATGACACAAAAATCACCACATGAAAGCAAAGCAACACAATCTCACGCAACCCAAAATAGAAAGAAAAGAGTGAATAACAGCAGATTTCAATACACAAACTCATCAGTTCTGCAAAATGTCTCCCATCACAAGCATTTGTCTGCTTTTGATAAGAAGGACAACATCCAACGCTAAGACTCAGCAGACACGAGAACAGGATGCTGAATCAATCAAAAACAGCTCTGTCTTTTACAGGAACCAAATAAAACTTGCAGAGGGGGTTTTATATGAGGATTATTCAAGCCAATGTCCTTGGCCTCCATTCTGAAGAGGATCTTTAAGAGCTTCTGAGATAAGGCTGGAGACAACAACAACTACACTATCATGAGACATGCGGGATGAAGGTCGAAACTCACACGTTACTGCTCCTGAAATAGCTGAATCATGAGAAACTGGGTTTTCTGTATACGAAAATACACTCAGACAAATAAGAATAAGTTAAGTTTTAAAGGGGGCCTATTACGCACAAATCACTTTTATAAGGGGATTAGACACAGTTGTGTGGCAGCAGTGTGTGAATATATTCAGCCTCTAATGGTAAAAATTGATTCATCCTATTTTTTAGAATCACACATAATAAAAATAGTCTGCAGAAACACTTTGATTGACATTCTCCCATTGTACATGTCATCAGAGAGGGAAAGCCCCGCCCATTAGTGACAATCTCTCCCTCATTAGCATAGACGGCCCTGAGTGAGAAGCAGCCGTCCGCCATTAAGGTTTCCACACCGTACGTACTGAAGAAAATGTCAGCGACTAAAATATATTAAAAGTGTGGAGTTTTAAGAAGCACAAATAAACACCGAATTAATGACGTTAGTCCTGTAGCTCCGCCCTCTTTGAAATGAGCACAATCTCATTTGAATTTAAGGCGACAGTCACCAGAACAACACAATTTGGATTAAAGCCTAAAGGGGCAGTTTCAGAGAGTTATTATAAATTATATGTGAAGTATTTTGAGCTGAAATTTCACATACACGCTCTAGGGACATCAGAGACTTATTTTAATAGGTCCTCTTTAGTTTTTAAGTATTAAGTTAAGTTTTGTGTTTTCATTTAACTCAGGAATTTGAAGAGTCAGTGATATTTTTTGAGTATCAGATAAAAAAATTTAATGACACAGGTAAATAGAGGTCCATAAATCATCAGAAATATATTATTTAATATTATTTTGCACTTTTAATTCTCACCAAAAGTACCAAAAATATTTTATTACAATATTATATAAAGTCAACACATGGTGGCTCAGTGGTTAGCACTGTCGCCTCACAGCAAGAAGGTTGCTGGTTCGAGTTCCAGCTGGGTCAGTTGGCATTTCTGTATTGAGTTTGCATGTTCTCCCTGTGTTGGCGTGAGTTTCCTCCGGGTACTCCGGTTTCCCCCACAGTCCAAACACATGCGCTATAGGTGAATTGAATAAATTAAATTGGCCGTAGTGTATGAGTGTAAATGAGTGTGTATGGATGTTTCCCAGTACTAGGTTGCAGCTGGAAGGGCATCCCCTGTGTAAAACATATGCTGGATAAGTTGGTGGTTCATTCCGCTGTGGCGACCCCTGATGAATAAAGGGACTAAGCTGAAGGAAAATTAATGAATGAATATTATATAAAGTCAATGATCAGAAACGACATTAATTTTGATGCATTATTCTTTTTTTTGTGCAGTGTTAAAAAATTATAAAGACACACTCAATAAACAACGTCTAAAAATGTTAAGTAAAAAAATAATAATCCAAAGAATGTTTTTCCATTGTAAAGAACCATTTGCTGAATGGGAAGGTTCAATGTTAAAGTTTTCTTTCTAAGAAATATGACGAATATACTAAGCTGCAAAAATGACAAATTCAGAAACAGTAACCACATTAATGAGCATATTTGCATATTAGTGCCTGCATTTACATAACAACGACTAGGCAGTATTGAACAATTTCCCCCTTCCTAATGAATGACAGGGTGAACTATATAGAGGTGAGCTATTCTCTCTACATTATTGTTTTTAATCACACTGTGTGTCATTCACCTGTATTTGTGTGCAGATTTTCAGAGAACAAACAAGAGGGAATGTGTGGATTTTTAAAATTATTTTAGGTAAATGGTTAAAAAAAATCCATACTTAAATTAGTTCTCCAATTTCCTTCGCCGCTCTATTTCTTTATAGTTCATAAAACAAACTTTCATTTTAAAAAGCTAAAAATCAGCTTTTTTTTAAAAAATTTTAGTAAAGAATCAACCATGGCATGAAATAATTACTATTTTTACCCAGCACTTGATTCAACCTCATTACCTTTGCTAAAACGCTCCCACGCGGCACTTCTCTTTCCTTCCTTTTGTTTGTTTCATTTTTAATTCTCCCTTTAAGTTTCTCTCGGATCAGTTTCGCCTCCATTTCTGCTTTAACAAATGTGTTTAAAAAATACAATGCAAAAATTATTAATAATTAAACCCGCGGATATAACCGCCATCCGCACATCACTACACTACAGCCAATTGAGTTTACCCAATTCACCTATAGTGCATGTCTTTGGACTGTGGGGGAAACCGGAGCACCCGGAGGAAACCCACGCCAACGGGGAGAACATGCAAACTCTACACAGAAATGCCAACTGACCCAGCCGGAACTCGAACCAGCAACCTTCTTGCTGTGAGGCGACAGTGCTAACCACTGAGCCACCGTGTCACCTCAGTTAACTAACAGCGAATGTAAAATTTTGGGCGATTGATACCTTTAACAACAAGTCTATTGAGAAAAACATTTAGTTTCATATCATTTGCTTAAAACGGCAGTCTGCAAGAGCAAAACTGAACGCGGAAAACTGTCATTTTTTATATTTACAGCCCAGAACCAAATCACAATCACAACATCATCCATTTACAATTCAACCTCAAAACAACATTAAACTTCAAACTCCACGCTCCAGCCGCAGAATAATAAGAGTTGTTGTTTGCAGAAGAGCAAACTCATCAGGGGTGAAAAAGGTCAGAAAGATTTTATGAATAGATTATTTATGGCCTTTTTAAAAAGCGACCGACACAATGAATCGCTTATGCATAACACTGTACTTATACTTCATTTATAAAAATAAGAATTTGTGTAGACAAAAAAACTTGTTTTGCCTTGAAAGATACTGATTTATTTACGGTTGTGAATTGCATTATGGGACGTTGATATCTGCTCTGTTGACTTTTGATGGTTAAAATACAACTCTAGTTTAACAAAGTGACTTTTATTGACGTTTTAGTACTTTGAAATAATGTAAAAGATATAATATATAGAAACATAAGTCTGTAAAATAACAGAAAACATACTGGCAGTGTATTACAAGGTTTTTGAACCATAACATACAACACCAACACAGACAACATATCACTTTAAACTATTAAAATTTTTTATAAAAGTCACTTTTTTCGAAGATTAAAAGTTGTTGGGAGAAAGATCAAGGTCCCATAATGCAATTCATTCATTCATTCATTCATTCATTCATTTTCTTTTCGGCTTAGTCCCTTTATTACTCTGGGGTCGCCACAGCGGAATGAACCGCCAACTCAGCATATGTTTTACGCAGCGGATGCCCTTCCAACCACAACCCATCACTGGAAAATTCACACTCATACACTACGGACAATTTAGCTTACCCAATTCACCTGTCTTTGGACTTGTGGGGGAAACCAGAGCCCATAATGCAATTCAAAAGCATAAATAAATGAGGAAAAATGAAAAATAAAAAAACAGAAATCACAAAATATGGAAAAACTGCTAATTTACAAAAAAAAAAATTTATAGTGCTGGGATACATTTTATTATATATCTGATATATATAGACCTGAATATAGTTTTAAAATAGCTCACAAATAACAAACAATGAATTATCTTGTGTTTACTGGTTAAAGGTTCACCCAAAAAAATTTTTATTTCCTGTTAATTTACTCATCCAAGATGAAGATTACTTTCTTCCTTCAATTAAACTTTAAAGTTTAAATGGCAGTAAATAGTCTTTTAAGATTAAAAATAAATGCATACAAACGAGTACAAATCAACAGCCATGGCTCCTGATGACACACTTATATTTTGTGGCACAAAATATAGCAAATATAGGAACATAGTTTTAAAGTTCATATATTCTTCTCATTCTCACCCACTCTTCTCAGAGGGTGGGTTATTTTATTTATTTTGCATTTCACCTTAAACTTGGGAAAAATGGGAAATGCCTTCACAACTAGCTGAACATTTTTCTGTAAGTTTGTATTTGTTTAATTTTAAGCACTGAAAATGTTTTTAAGGTTTAACTTTTTGATATTTAGTTTTTACATTTGCAGCTATGATTTTTTTAATTATTCACCGAATATAGTTTAAAGTTCATATTCTACTCATATTCCTCAGAAATCATCAAAAAGGTCTTTCGGTAAGATCACACTTGCACAGAACCAGATTCAGGTGAAGTCATTAACACAGACTTTGTGTTCGTTCGCAGTCATTTTAATAAGGTGCTGGGGGGGGAAAAGCAAGCTTTTGTCGTGCCGGTAATAATAGCTACTTCATTAGGAAAGCTGTTGGTGTTACATTTTAGTTAATATTTCTACTCCTCTTCAAATTTATCACTGAGCTATTAAGCTATATTCTATGTATTGTCTGCAGATTCATAAAGCCAATGAAAGAGACCCAGACAGAAATCCAGACACTTTTTTTGCATGCCTGTTTATACCTCAGTATTGAGTTCATTTATCTGAAAGAGAGTTTAGTTAAATATCCCAATATCCTTTGTGCTCAAACAAAGTAATTATATCCTACAACATTCTATGTGGGTATACTTGGAGAAAAATGATGTAGTAACCAATAGGAGATAAACATTAAATTGTAACATTTGTGCATCCATGTGGACATTTTTGTTAAGGCAAACAGCATCAGTTTCGTCAAAAAAAAAGTGTTTTTTTTATATTCACCATTTCCTTTATAGTTTTACACCAAGCAGAAAAATATAGTTACTCTAAGGACTTTCAGGGGAAAAAAATATCCCAATAAAAAATTTAAATATTTCATCCCAGTGTCATTCTTTCCCAAAAAGTCATTCTTTGTGTTTATTCAGTATAAATACATACAAATGTCGCAGCAGAAATCGAGACTCATCAGACCAACGTTTTCCAATCTTCTATTGTCCAATTTTGGTGAGAATTGTAGCCTCAGTTTCCTGTTCTTAGCTGACAGGAGTGGCACCCGGTGTGGTCTTCTGCTGCTGTAGCCCATCCACCTCAAGGTTGGACGTGTTGTGCGTTCAGAGATGCTCTTCTGCATACCTCGGTTGTGTCGAGTGGTTATTTGAGTTACTGTTGCCTTTCTATCAGCTCGAACCAGTCTGGCCATTCTCCTCTGACCACGTGATTGGGTTATTAGAAATTTGCGTTAATGAGCAGTTGGACAGGTGTACCTAATAAAGTGGCCGGTGAGTATATATGAGAATATATACTCTGTGAGAATATATATATATATATATATATATACACACACACACACACAGTATATATTCAGGTTTGGCCTATATACTTTTCCTGCGTTCTTCTGTTTCCTGAATACTACAGTTCAGATAAATAAAATTTGCGTAATTATAATTATATGGGCCTCTGTTTTGTACATGTTTTTTTTCATATATTTGCTTAGCGTTTAGTACATGAAAACTATACATTTAGTACAAATAGTACTTTCAAAAGGTAAAAGTCCTTCAAATGATATGCAGGTGTAATCAGGACTGATGCTGGTAAAGAAATCTGTCAGTGAAAAAAAAAAAAGATTTATGATTTTTATTTCACATAAATATTGTTGTTCTCTACAGACCAATGAGTATTTTTTCAATTCATGCAGGTAAAATGTAAAGGTAAAATGTCCTTTTTACGCAATTTTTTAGGGATTTGAATTTTGTTTTGGAGGTCTTCGTACAACAAGAGAATGAATGAATGGATGGATGAATAAATGAATGAAATAAATAAACAAACTAACAAACTAAACAAACAAACAATAAATAAACGAAATAAATGAAATAAATAAATTAAATTAAATAAATAAGCAAAATAAATAAATACATTAATTCATTCATTTTCTTTTCGGCTTAGTCCCTTTATTAATCTGGGGTCGCCACAGCGGAATGAACCGCCAACTTATCCAGCATTTGTTTTACGCAGCGGATGCCCTTCCAGCAGCAACCCATCACTGGGAATAAATAAATACATACATAAACAAAATAAAAAAATAAATAAAATAAAAAAATACATAAATAAAATAAACTAAATAAATAAATATAAAAATAGAATAAATTACATAAAATAAATAAATACATAAATAAAATAAAATAAATAAATAAATATATAAATAGAATAAATAAATAAATAAAAAATATGCATAAATGAAATTAAATAAATAAATAAATAAATAAATAAATATATAAATATATAAATATAATAAATTAAATTAAATAAATAAATGCATAAATTAAATAAATTAATAAATTAATAAATAAAGAAATAAATAAATACATAAATTAAATAAATAAATAGTTACTAAAATATTTAGTTTTTTTCCCATAACATACATTGCCAGGAAAATAGCATAACAGGATTCCTTTAAGAGCCTTGTTTGTATCCTGTATGTGTGTGTGTGTGTCACCTCTTAAACCATAACCTTCACTGCCATCATTCATTCATCTACACTATAAGACAGACCTCCAGCATCAGCCAGGTTGTCCACTAACTACACCCTGCTGACCTCACTGAAGGACACTCTCAACAAAAAGCTCTCGTTCCTGTGTGATGTTTATGAATTCTCCTAGAGGAGTGTTACATCTGTGTAGTGTCTGCATGAAGAGTCACGCTCAACTCCAATCAATCTTGTGCAAGCGGCAGAAGCTGGTGGAGCTTGGCACCACAGTCTACCGCAGAAGCAGGATTAATCCTCAAGTGATACGTTCGTGCCAACTAATTTTAGGCGTTCATTTCGCTTTGACGCCCCTTGAAGAAACAAATGAAAGAATCTGTGGGAAAGCTGAAGGCCACAGTGATTCAAGGTAAAAGCTTTAATTATTGGCTATTCTGAATCCGGGGTGGAACAAGCATTTCAGGTGGTTTTATCTTCCAGGAAAAGTGTGCTATGAATAGGTCTCTTCAAGCTGAGCAAATAAGAGAGGCACTCATATAATTTAAGTAATCGGGTTAAAAATGAAGAGAATTTAGAGTATTAAATATTAATAGTCAAAGCATAAGACATTCACAGGACTGAAGCATTATTTCAGGTGTTTCCATAAGAACAAATGTGTTGTTTTTATTTATTTATTATATTATAATTTTTTTTTTTTTAAGTTTCATTAAAGGTACATAACTAATATTAAAAACAGACATTTTTGGTAAATACTCTTCAATCATTCATTCATTCATTTTCTTTTTGGCTTTGTCCCTATATTAATCAGGATTCACCACAGTGGAATGAACCGCCAATGTATCCAGCATATGTTTTACGCAGCGGATGCCCTTCAAGCTGCAACCCATCACTGGGAAACACCCATACACTGATTCACACACATTCACTACGGACATTTTAGCTTACCCAATTCACCTATACAGCCTGTCTTTAGACTGTGGGGGAAACTGGAGCACCCGGAGGAAACCCACGCCAACGGGGTGAACATGCAAACTCCACACAGTAATGCCAACTGATCCAGCCGAGGCTCGAGCCAGCGACCTTCTTGCTGTGAGTGCGACAGCGCTACCTACTGCACCACCACGCCGCCCCGTATACTCTTGTATTTTATTATTAAAATAGTTTAATTTATTTAAAATAAGAATTAATTAATTACTTAATGTAATTAATTAATATAAAAATTGTATTACTAAAGTAATCAAAATTAAATGTCGAATTACAGGTAACATTTTAAAATAATGGTCCATAGTTACACTCTAAAAAATGCTGGGTTCCACACAATTCCTTCATGTTGTCCCAACACAAATTGATTAAATTAACTTAATCATTTTTTTACAAATTTAAGTGGATTAAACATAAGACAATTAAGTTGTACCAAAAAAACTTTTGGAACAACTTAAAAAGAACTGTGCTGATTCAACTACTTTTAAAGTAGTTTGAACAAGCAGCAAAAGTCATTTTTAAGTGCAATGCTAACGTATTTACTAATATGAATTCAGTAAGAACAATTATCATCATATTGTCATTATCATAGATAGATATTATCATATTTCAACATCTACTAAAGAGCATTATTGAAAAATCGAAAATCGTGCTCAATGCACTGAGCTAACATGAATTAGGAACTTTATTTTAATTAACATTAACAGAAGATGAATAATACCGTAATAAATGTATTGTCTACTGTTTGATTATGGTAGTAAATTCATTAACTAACATCAACTAAAGGACCATTATTTTAAAGTGTAAAATTAGCTTAAAAACTTACAACTTAATTCTATATTAGAATGAATAATTTAATTAATCTCAATTTAACAGAAGAATCAGGAGTAACTATAAAAGGTTTTGGTAAGACTTTAGTTACTTTATTATTTTTTTTATATAGAATAAATTTTTAGGGGTTTTCACCTTTAATTTAATAGGACAGTGAAGATTTACAGACAGGAAAGTATGGGAAGCAGAGATGGGGGAAGGAACTCGGGTCGCCGTGAGCACCTTGGTGCTATGTGTCGACGCACTAACCACTAAGCTATCAACTGTTTATTAGTAGTTATAAAAGTGATCTTATTCTACATATCTAATCCTACCCACTTCCTTAACCCAAAAACTACCTTTATAACTAAATAAGCAGCTCGTTTATTGAGCTAATAGTGTTAGTTAATGGTGTAAAAGTGTTACCAATATATATATTATATTATATATTATTATTCTTTAACAATAAAAATGCTTGTTACTATCTCTGTTAAAATTAAATAAACAAAAGCTCAAAAGCATGATTTTTTTTTGTAACAGCACTGTTTGTCTAGAAAAAAAAAATCTTAATTGGCAGCGGTTACAGAGATAAGGACATCATTCACAAATGTTCTAGTACAGGGGAATATGGGGGAATCCAGAGTCTGGGTTTTATCAGCCAAAATATTTTCCTATGGTAATTCCCCATCCTGAATAATGCACTGTGTTTGACTAGAGAGATACTTCTGTCAAAAACTGTTCTTAGCATAAATAAATCAACACAAAAGGTCAAGTGGAAACTCCACATTTAACTGCACGATCCCACATACATTCCCGATCAACTAAGATCACTTATAAGAACCAAAAGAAATGTCTACAAATAAAGACTGCTATTTTTCTGAAGAGGTCTAAAAGCATTACAAGATATTTAGATATGTACATTTAGAGGATGAGGCAGCACGGTGGCTCAGTGGTTAGCACTGTGGCCTCACAGCAAGAAGGTCTCTGGTTCGAGTCCCGGCTGGGTTAGTTGGCATTTCCGTGTGGAGTTTGCATGTTCTCCCCGTGTTGGCGTGGGTTTCCTCCGGGTGCTCCGGTTTCCCCCACAGTCCAAAGACATGCGCTATAGGTGAATTGAATAAACTAAATTGGCCATAGTGTATGAGTGTGTGTGTGTGTGTGTGTGTGTGTGTGTGTGTGTGTGTGTGTGTG
>CAIGQV010016298.1:6267740-6287030 GCA_903798115.1 Danio jaintianensis | reverse complement strand
GTGTGTGTGTGTGTGTGTGTGTGTGTGTGTGTGTGTGTGTGTGTGTGAATGAGTGTGTATGGGTGTTTCCCAGTACTGGGTTGCGGCTGGAAGGGCATCTGCCTGTGTAAAAGATATGCTGA
The DNA here is from genome assembly GCA_903798115.1 of Danio jaintianensis. Taxonomy (NCBI): domain Eukaryota; kingdom Metazoa; phylum Chordata; class Actinopteri; order Cypriniformes; family Danionidae; genus Danio; species Danio jaintianensis. The sequence goes on along the minus strand of CAIGQV010016298.1, from coordinate 6,286,908 downwards.
AATAGTTGGCGGTTCATTTTGCTGTGGAGACTTCTGAAATAGAGACTAAGCCGAAGGAAAATGAATGAATTAATTTAGAGGGTAATTAACCTATCATCAATGTAATTTGGCAATGTAACAATGTACAAATGTATCCCTTAAAAGAATTTATAATGGCAGTATTTTTTATTATTTATTTATTCTGTAGTATTTTTCTAATTTGATTTTACATTTGTATATTCCCTCATCTGTAAAGGGTTAAATTGTTGGGGAAGGGGTTGTTCTGTAATAAAAAAATTATAATCATTGAAAAATTATTAATAAAAAGTTTCCACAAAAAAAAAAAGAACCACAAGAAAACACTCCCAAATCTGGGCTTCAAGCATGGCGAATCCTCTTGACCTTTGACCCCTGAGAGTCTGTCATGTGAAATGGGGTCAAGCGGGCACATTCTTTCAGTCACGCGTCGTCTGAATGTCACGGATATAAGCTGCGTTTGTTCTCATCTGTGGCAAGTCGCTATGAGAAAAGTATACAGATGTTTAACTAAGGGTAGCATAATGTGTGAGATTACCAAAAACTAGTGGTGCACTGATTGTGATTTTTCATGGACGATTCTGATTACAGATTTTGTACAAGCAAATTTAGTTGTAGTAATATACTAAAGTAGTTTATAGTAAATGCCATAGTGTTTTGTTTTTTTACCACAATGACACTGACACCTCCAATAGACATAGAGATGTTGCACAATCAGCTAAAATGTTGCTAGAATTGTTTTTTATGTATGGGCGATATATTTTGCATCACCAAAAATGATTGAGGTCATGTCCATGTGTTGTGCGATAAGTCGATATATTGATTATTGTGACAGGCCTAGTATTTATTTGCTTCATCACAAGTTTCTGCAGTGATTTAAAGTATGTGTGAACCGAAAGTTGCTGCCGAGATATAAAAAATTTTTTCCATTTATTTTAATTGTATTTTTTTGTTTTGATGCATTTCCAACTGAAACTGAATATTGAGTAGGGGGTGGTGTTTTATTTTTGTGCTCCTCCTCCAAAATAACTGTAAGAGGGGCGTGGCTAAGATCATTTCGCCAAAAACCGTCAAATTGACATGTCACAATCACAAGCGATCTAATCCTGGCAGATCGCTGGTAAACACGCAGATCGCTAAAGGACTAGAAATCCACCATTATATGGACTACAGATCAGGTCATGCACCGCTTACCAGTGTTAATTTCCTTGCCGAAAAATTTTCATCATAATTTTCGTGACGAACAAGTTTCTACCAACGAAAACGAGACGAAAACTAAATAAAAATTAAGTGATGATGACGACAACTATAATAAAAATATACTGACATTTTCTAAAATATACTGACACTAATAAAAACGAGACGAGAATGTGATTGAGGGATGTTTTTTGGAAAATATCCAATCAGAATTAATCTTGGTGTGTGATGACCTTTAGAGAATTGACTCCGTTAGATTGTACATTAAACATTATTACATCGGTAACATGATCATGGCATACATTTTCGTGAGGAGTTGTTTCCTTATGCGTTTTATTTTAGCTGCGGTTTCCCCCACAAGTGCAAAGACATGCACTATAGATAAATTGGGTAAGCTAAATTGTCCGTAGTGTGTGTGTGTGAATGGGAGTGTATGGGTGTTTCTCAGTGCTGGGTTGCGGCTGGAAGGGCATCCGCTGCGTAAAACATATGCTGGATAAGTTGGCGGTTCATTCCACTGTGGCGACCCCAGATTAATAAAGGGACTAAGCCGAAAAGAAAATGAATGAATGAATGAATAATAGATTGGGCAGGAAGTGGTTTAAATTAGATTGTATAAATGTAAAACATAAATTAAAAACATAATGATCAGACAAGACTTTGAAAAGATGTGACATCAAATACAAAATAAAAACGGTAGACATGCTGAAAAAAAAAATGGTAATTAATTATTTTCCAGTAGGTGGTGCTTTTGGAAAAAAACTGTGTTTCCTTGGATTTATTATGCATTACATACAATTTTTTTCAATCGGTACATCTCTACCTAAAAAAAACCTCTACCAAGAACCAAATTTGAAGAGAAGTTCTTATTGGCAATCGATGGGTACAAGCGGCTGCCCACCTCAGGTGATGTGTGTGTGTGTGTGTGTGTGTGGGGGTCAGGAATTGATGTGGCTGTAATCATAGCGTTGTGCCGCAAAGACAGTCAGAGACGGATCTGCCCCATTTCTGAGGACTAAAGCTAGAGCAGGAACAAACTCCTGATCTCCAGTTGGCGGAACAAAGCAGCATTTCATGATTACATCTAAAAAAAAAAAAAAAACCTTCCTCAAACCTTTCCTTGTATGCTGACTAAGTAAACAAGAACAGCAGGTCTAATTTGTGTAATGTAATGCTCGTGGTTGGAGTGTGTTACTTATGAAACCAATTATATATCTTTGAACGCATCAAGGAAATTGGGCTTCTGTGCTTTTAAATGATTAAATGCGTCTCTTCATACTCATATTAAGGTAATCATGATTATTATATAAACTAATCTTTGATGGTTAAAGCAAACTCTTTATAAAAAAGAAAATGGGAAAGTATAAAATAAAATAAAAAATAAATGAGACACAAAAGAGAAGAGATACATAGTGACAAAAGACAAGAGATCAAAGAGAAACAAAATAAAAAAATAAACTAAACAAAAATAATTTCTGCAAATAAATTTGTTTCAAAATAAAATAAAAAAATAAAACAAAAGTTGTAAGGACTAATTATTGCACAAATAATATAAAATAAAAGTGTCTCTTTCTTAAACCTGACAAATAAAAATTAAAGTACACTAAACGAAAATAATTTCTGAGTGTAAACTCAAAATAAAATAAAAAAATAAAACGAAAGTTAAGAACTAAATCATGCTAAAATACAATAAAATAAAATTTTAAAAAGTCTTCTTTCTTGAACTTGATACAAAATATCAAAGTAAACTAAACTAAATCAGGTTCTGAGAACAAATTTACTTCAAAATATAAATGAATAAAAAAATGAAACCAAAGTTCTAAGGACTAATTATTGCAAAAATAAATAAATAAATAAATAAATAAATAAATAAAAAAGTCTCTTTCTTAAACTTGAAATATAAAAAATATCAAAGTAAAGAAAACAAAAATAATTTCTGCAAATAAATTAGTTTTAAAATAAAATAAAAAAAACTAAAGTTCTGAGGACAAAATCATTCAAAAATAAAATAAAATAAAATAAAATAAAAATAAAATCTTCTTGATGAACTTCATACAAAATATCAAAGTAAACTAAACTAAAACAGGTTCTGAGAACAAATTTATTTCAAAACAAAATTAAAAAATGAAACCAAAGTTCTAAGGACTAATTATTGCAAAAAATATATATATAAATAAATAAATAAAGTCTCTTTCTTAAAATTGACAAATAAAAAAATATCAAAGTAAATAAACTAAAATAATTTCTGCAAATAAATTAGTTTCAAAATGAAAAAGTTCTAAGGACTAATTCATGCTAAAATAAAATAAAGATGTCCAATTTTTAGTTGTCACTTCTATGATGCTTCTGATTTTATTTTTAGTTGGTGTTTTTTTTTCATTATTTCTTTGTTAGTTTTTTTGGTAACTCAACAGATACATAATATTCAAATCTTATTTGGAAAAGCTGATTTTAACCCACCATGCTACAGACTAAAAAGTTTATTATTGCATAATGCATGCCATTTCCCATTTGTTTAAAAATACCAGTTAGCATAGAGTACATGCATGTTTATTTGTGTCTGGCATCTCTTGTGTCTGCTCCGTCTGACGTCTGTATGGCAGAAGTGGGGGCGGAGCTTTGAGCTTTGACTGACATCTGTCACGCTGCCAATCATTCTCCGTATGATCTCCACCTCTTTAACCTCACATTTACTAAGTGCTTTAATGCATGTCTTTGACCCACAGACTGAGCGCTGACCCACTGCCCCTCTCCAGCCAACTTCATTCACCACCTGTCACTCACTCCTAAGCCCCGCCCCCTGACTGAATAAAGCCCAAAGCGACTCAGAAGTGACTCTGCTGTTGATCTGGTTAACCTTCAGAGAACTACAGCTGCAAAACAAAGCAATCAAGTAAGATCTAAACATGGCTCAAAACTGTAATTCACACTTATTGCAGAAAAACAAATACTGACAGTTCTGGATCAAATGTAGGTTTTCAGGAAGAAAACTTAAATTCCAATTATTGTGTGACGTTTTGGTGAAAGGAACTACAAAATTACCTAAAGGAACTAACAAAGGAAGATAAAAATAAGTATTTTGATTATATTAAAATAGTCGAAAATAAAAACATAAATGATGCTTGGTCAAACAAAGCAGAATTTAGCATTTTGTTCTAAAAACAAATTTGTCCAAAACAAAACAGAGTTAAATCCTAAAATAAAATAAAAAAACTGATTTAAAATAATAATAATAATAATAATAATAATAATAATAACAACAGCAATGATGATAATAATAATAACAACAACAATGATAATAATAATAATAATAATAATAATAACGACGACGAGGATAATAACAACAACAACAACGACGACGACGACGACAATAATAATAATAATAATAATAATAACAACAACAACAACAACGACGATAATAATAATAATAAACAACAATGATGATAATAATAATAATAATAATAATAATAATAATAATAATAATAATAACAATTATGATAATGATGATAATAATAATAACAACAACAACAACGACGATGATAATAATAATAATAACAACAATGATGATAATAATAATAATAATAATAATAATAATAATAACAACGATAATAATAATAACAACAACAACAACAACAACAACAACGACGATAATAATAATAATAATAATAATAATAATAATAATAATAATAATAATAACAATGATAATAATAATAACGACGACGACGATAATAACAACAACAACAACAACAACAAAGACGATGATAATAATAATAATAATAATAATAATAATAATAATAATAATAAAAACAACAACAATAACAACAACAGCGATGATAATAATAATAATAATAATAATAATAACTTTCCCAGTGATGGGTTGCGGCTGGAAGGGCATCCGCTGCGTAAAACATATGCTGGATAAGTTGGCGGTTCATTCCGCTGTGGCGACCCCAGATTAATAAAGGGACTAAGCCGAAAAGAAAATGAATGAATGAATGAATAATAATAATAATAATAATAATAATAATAATAATAATAATAATAAAATAAAGACAAAATAAAATGTTGTAAAGCCATTTGAATTAAAAAGAAAAGACACAAACATGAATATGATGTTATATTTGGTCATTTAAAGCAAAATATACAGCTTGAAAAATTAATTAAGCCTTTATTTCTTTTCATAATTATATTTACTACAAACTAATCCTATCCATTTGTATTATAAAATTAAAATAAATGTTCAAAAACTAAATGTTGTTATTCCTTAATTTGAAAATGAATCAAAAACCATTTTAACTAATCTAATTGTGTAAGAAAATCATAAATACTACAAAATTATATTTAAAATTAACTATAAAATTAAAAATATATATATTTTTTAAAATAAAACAATATATTTAATTTATATAATAACAATAATTTTAAATGAACATAATAATATAAAACAATATATAAATAATTTAACATCACACACACACAGATATAATGTCTGGTCACTTTAAGTAAACTTTTGAGCACAAATTTGCCATTAAACTATAGCAACATCAAACCCCCCACACACACACGCACACGCACACGACACGCACACACACACACATACACACACGCACGCACGCACGCACGCACGCACGCGCACTAACCAGATCACCAGTACAAACAGTTTAAAAGTCAACCGAGGTCCGGCCAACCGTGAACTCATTCAAATACTGCCATTATTCCTGTTTGCACCCCAGACACACACACACACACACGCTAATGAAGTTAACCCTGATCCCATGAAGGCCTTTCCTCCTCTTTAGTGCCACTGATTCAATAAGACCCCTTTTTGACTTTCCAATCACCCTGACTCCTATTCAACAACAAATCCCGAGTGCTGACACACACACACACACACGCACACACACGCACACGCACACAGACACACACACACACACACAGGTGCTACGCCACGGCTGCTAAACTACATTGGGCATGGTTTCTTTGTCCGGGCATCATTTAATTGATAAATGAGCGAGACGAGCATTGTGTGAGCAGCTGACAGTGGCTTTTTGTAGTGTGTTTGAGGTGTACACAGGGACATCTGCCTTCAGTCTGGCTTCAGAGAGGGGCATTATAGGAAGGTTAGCCGGGGCAAGGCTGAGTGAGCAGTCACAATGATGGATTCAGAAACACCAAGAGTAACGTTTGCATTCATTTGAATTGATACAGCTGTGACAGATCCAACATGGCCGAACGTTGGCCACTTTATGGCAAGACACTGCGGGTGACTCATCTTAATAGTCATCTGTGTCACAAAAATACTGCTATGTGGCTGCTAGTGCCTTACGGGTGGGTCCCTAAACATTCTGTATTCTGAAAATAAAACTCTGGTCATCATTTGTTCACCCTTGTGTGTTGCTCCAAAACACAAAACCAAACCACACAAACATAAACATGAAGGCAAATCATCACAGTTTTATGGGCTGCTGCTAATGCAACCACATATGAACATTGAACACATTCTCCATATGACTTTGTACCGCACACAAACACATTAAAACCACCACCACACACACACACACACACACACACACACACACACACACTTATGCGGATGTGCAAATGCAGATGTTTTCTTCATTCGGTCGGTCTGTGGTCATTGGAAATAAAAGAAACTCGTGCACATGGGTAACGGAGTATTGTTTAACCCTGAGAGGCTTCAGGGATTCAGACTGAACCCACAAATACACCTCACTGACCTACAGTTGCTTTTACAGCTGTTTTTATCTCTCCTTGACCCAAATCAAGTTTCAGTGTAAATTAAGAAATTTTTTTATTAGCTTTTTTTCAATGAACTTTTAATTATTCATTCATTCATTCATTTTCTTTTCGGCTTAGTCCCTTTATTAATCTGGGGTCACCACAGCGGAATGAACCGCCAACTTATCCAGCACATGTTTTACGCAGCGGATGCCCTTCCAGCTGCAACCAATCTAATTTTTTATAGTGAAATAAATAAATACTGAATAAAGAAATGTTTTTAAATTCAGTTGTAAATCTATTCAAATAAATTAAATAAAAATTGTATTAAATAAAAGATAGCTCTATTAAATTTTATAAAATGTATTATTATTAATAATTTGATACAAAATCAATATAATCAATAACATGGTTTTAAAATTAAGATAAATAAATGAACAATTCTACTTTGATTAAAGAAAAATATGTCTAATTAAAAAAATATTCAAACTTATAATAAAATAAATAAATACATAAATATGGAATAAAAAAATGTTTTAAATACAGTTGTAAATCTATTCAAATAATTTTTATTGCTATTAAACTTTATACAATTTATTATTATTTATTATTAATTTAAAAAATGTCTAATAATTTTTTTTAAAATAGTTAAATAAATATTGAATAAATAAATGTTTTTAAAAATCAGTGGTTAATCTATTCAAATAAAATAAACTGTAGAACTTACAAACTTAAATGGCTTGCTTGGTTTGGGACTTGTGGAGCTGCGCATCGATGGATTTGCTCTTCAGTGTTTGGACTTTCAGCAGCGAAAAATTAAACCATACTGAACTGAACTAAACTGAACTTCAACTCTGAAAACTGGACTGACAGTTCAATTTACTAGAACTTCTATGTTAAGCTGCTGACACAATCTACATTGTAAAAGTGCTACAGAAATAAAGATGAAGTAAATTGAATTGAAAATGAACCATGATTCTATGATGCATCTTGGCCAACATATCCTTCATGATTTTTTCTTAGACTGATGTGAAGTCCAGAACTGGCATGTACGTACTTGATTTGAGGGCAGAAGGAGTGACCTCTATCTCACTGCTCAGGTACGGCTGCAGGATGTTGAGTTCCGGTTCAGAGTGGTCTGGACTGGAGCGACTGGACGCAAAACTGCCCCCGGGACTCTCCAGCGCCCTCTGCTGGAGCTCCAGCTTCTCAAACACTGCTGTCAGCTGAGGGCAGATATAAACAAACACAAGTCACATTAGAATACATCACAAACTTCAGCAACTAACAAACACACAAAGTCTACAGCTGGAAAATTAAATAAAGACATTCAATTGTTCAAAAATAATATGAAAAAATTACAATTGTACGAAATTAACAATTTGACAGTGACCAAAATGTAAAATTAATTTGTACTGCTTTATGTAAAATAAAAGAAAAGAAAATAAAGAAAATGTAAAATAAAGAAAATTTAAGAAAAAAAATTAATAAAAAAGAAAAGATAAAAAAATTTAAATAATAAAGAAAAGAAAAAAGAAAAAGAAAAATAAATAGGATAAAATAAAAAAATAAAATAAAACAGAAAATAAAAGCTAAAATAACAAAAGAAAAAAGGGATAAAAGATCAAATAAAATAAATAAAAAATAAATAAGATAAAATAAAGAAAAAAGTAAAGAAAAAAAAAGAAAAATTAATTAATTAATTAAATTAAAGAAAAGAAAAATGAAAATGAAAATAAAATAAAAAATAATAGGATAAAATAAATACAAAAAGAAGAAAAGAGATGAGAAAAGATAAAATAAAAACATAAATAAGATCAAATAAAATAAAGAAAAAAAAAGAAATAAAATAAAATACATTTTTGATTAAACAAAATAAAACAAAACTAAATATACAAGTCTGCAGCTGGAAAAAAAACTGCTGGTGCAAAGAAAAAGTAATATATTATAGCATTACAATCTAAATATAAATGTATTTCCTCAGTCCTGATAATGTTCAAAAGTGTGTGCAAAAGCTGCCAGAATTTATTATTTGGAAGTCAGAAAGAAAAATCAGTGTGACTGTGCTAAAAAAACAATATCAGTAACAGATTCTCAATCAGAGTAAAGCCCTGAACGAAACACAGGCCAATATCAATAATAGATGCTTCAAATATTGCTGTAAAAGTAAGACTGGAAAAATAGATGATGTTTGCTTTGGACGTACAGTATGAGAAAATGGGTTTGTGAAACTCATAAGACAAAAAAAAAAAAAGTTATTGTGGCCTCGAAATATATTTGTACACTTCAGCCACACTTAAAAAAACACCTGATTTTAATACATCCCTATATTTGATAACAAAATTCATTTCATTACCAGCACAAAACAGCACTACACTGATAACCTCAGTGATGCATTTAATACAAAAGAAAGTCCAGTTCAAAAAGCAATTAAAAACAAAAACAAACCAAAAAATTTGATTAAATTAAAAAAATGTGAAAATATTTACAATAAAAGTTAAGGCCAGTATTTTCTTTTTTATTATTTATTCATTTATTTATTTATTCTTTTGTACTTATTTTATTAATTTATTTTTATTATTTACTTATCGTATTTATCGATCTATTATTATTTTATTTTCATAAATTTTCGTATTGTATATCTTTTATTGTTAATTGTTGTGTAAATATTTGTTGGACCAAATTTGTAAGTCACTGTGTTTGAATGTTGATCATTTGGTATCAAAAGTGTCTTATATGAAAGGCAAAGGCCATTAGATTACGCTTATTTTACCAAAATAAAACATGATCATGCCTTGATTTTTAATTATTTAATTAGGACATTAAGGTTTGACTTTGCTTAGATAAAAGTCTTGTCACTTAACAGAAATAATGTACAGTATAGAATGGCAAAGAAAGTGTTCTTGCAGGACTCCCAGAGTCATCTTCAATGAGAGAGTTCATCTTCAATGCCTCCTCCTACATCTTACCCCAGACATGCTCAATAATGTTCAAGTCTGGTGACTGGGCTGGCCAATCCTGGAGCACCTTGAGCTTCTTTGCTTTTAGGAACTTTGATGTGGAGGCTGAAGCATGAGAAGGAGCGCTATCCTGGTGAAGAATTTGCCCTCTCCTGTGGTTTGTAATGTAATGGGCAGCACAAATGTCTTGATACCTCAGGCTGTTGATGTTGCCATCCACTCTGCAGATCTCTCACACGCCCCCATACTGAATGTAACCCCAAACCATGATTTTTTCCTTCACCAAACTTGACTGATTTCTGTGAGAATCTTGGGTCCATGTGGGTTCCAATAGGTCTTCTGCAGTATTTGTGATGATTGGGATGCAGTTCAACAGATGATTCATCGGAAAAATCTACCTTCTGCTACTTTTCCAAATGGTCAACTAGAAGTCAAGTTATTATTTGTTGCTCTTACAACTGAAATCGACGACAAGACTTTTGTCAGGTAGTGTACATATACACACAGTTTAATTAACACATAGCATAATACATGGTTACAATTTTTAAGAAATATGTGAATTTAATTCAAATAAAAAATATGAATAGATATTTAGTCATCACTCTTAAGATGTTAAAACATCGAGATGATGCAAATACTTTTCACTGACCACTCCATAAACATGTAAGTGCGGTGCATTATGGGATATACTGCTCCCTGGAGTGTTTACCGAACACGTGGTTAAATACAGATAATCCTATTACTTCATGCATTCAGAAACTAAGCAAACAGTGTATGCATACATGTACCACAAACATATATTGCAAGTACAATAGTATGGAATACACCCATTATTTGTCCTTAAATGGGGTGAAAAAAATAATATGTAATTACTAACAAGTTAATATACAGAGCCATCAGACAATAATTAGACACATTACACGGGCAGCCGTACGTTAATTGTCTATAGAACAGACTCTAATGTAACGCTTGAGTGCTTGTGTGTGAAATTCATCAGTCGTTTGGCTTCAAAAGTGGTTTAATCTTAAAAACATGACAGCAGTATGAGAAACAAATATGAAATGGTTAAACAATAATAATAAACAGCCATATGTGCTTAGTAGCACAAGCATTAAGCATTAATTAATTCATTTTCTTTTCGGCTTAGTCCCTTTATAAATCTGGGGTTGCCACAGCGGAATGAACCGCCCACTTATCCAGCATATGTTTTACGCAGCGGAAGCCCTTCCAGCTGCAACCCATCACTGGGAAACATCCATACACACTCATTCACACACATACACTACGGACAATTTAGCTTACCCAATTCACCTATAGCGCATGTCTTTGGACTTGTGGGGGAAACCGGAGCACCCGGAGGAAACCCACGCCAACACGGGGAGAACATGAGTATTAAGCATTAACGGTCAATGGAAATGTTATGTTTCTTAAATAAAAAAGTGTCAATTAAACAAAATGTATGTGAAAATGTTCATTTAGATTCTATAACATTGCAGAGAAAATATTACTGAAATTATGTATTGATATTTTAGAATTTTTCAGTATTTAGTATTTTTATTTTAGTGTTCATCTGTTGAGATTAAAACACCTAGCAGATCCAAAAATACTGAATAAACATGAAAGCAGTATGATAAATAAATATGAAATGTAATTTTATATATATATATAATCCTTGCTGATTGGTGTTTGGTAGCAAAAGCTTTAAGCATTAATGGTCGATAAAATTACTTCATTTATAACTATATAAATGTGTATAGCAAATCGAATGTATGGAAACTACTATTGTGTTTATTCTATAACATCATACAGAAATCTTTTTTTTTTTTTTTTAAATAATTTATAAGTATTTTAATTTGATTTCATCAGTCGAGTGGCTTACATCACCGCTCCTAAAGCATTCATGATCAAATAATAAAACGCTAGGACTGCTGCACAATATATCGAAAAATATCATTATCGCGATAATAGTTTTTGTAATATCTACAGTATATTGAGGAGATAAACATGTGCTGCATGTTTATCCAAATCTGACAATCAGATTGGGCCTTGTTCTCTCTTTAGGCAAGGCAAGTTTATTTATATAGTACATTTCATACACGATGGTAATTCAAAGTGCTTTACATAAAGAAGAATAAAAGAAACAAGTATAAGAAATAAAAACAAAAAATAAAAATGATTTTAAAAAAAATCAATAAAAAACAGATTAAAATGTGTTAAAACAGGTTTTAAAAGGAATGAAAAAGAAAAGAAAGACATATCTTTATCCTAACCTCTCCAGTAGGTGCTGACAACAGCCAATTATCAAACATGAATCAGAGTTTTCAGTCCTTAGTGTAGTTTTAAAGTCAAAATGTGAATTTCTTTTTTTATTTAATTAGCTCAGAAAAATATATATTGCTTGTTTATTTTAGAATGATTATTAAATAATTAAATATTTTTTTTAAATTGCTTATAAAACAGCATTTTTTTGAAATAGTCATATCGTAAAAAATATTGTTAATCGCAACACTCTACTACATCGCACATTTTCCCAGTATCATGCAGGCCTAATAAACACGAAGATGAACAAATATAAAATTTAATTAAAAACTTCAGGCGACAAGTGTCAGTGCTAAACACAAGCGTTAAACATCAATGGTCAGTAGAAATGTTTCTTTTATTGAATAAAATTGGTCACACTTTATTTTAAATGTTAAATTCATGCTAAGACTTTTTTCTGTTTACTTATGGTTGTGAATTGCATTATGGGGTGTTGATCTCTGCTCTGTCTACGTTTGATGTTGAAAATTTAACTCCACAGATTAACGAAGTGACTTTTATTGACATTTTAGTAGTTTGAAATAATATAACGTATAAGAAATAATATATAGAGAATTAAGTCTGTGAAATAACAGAAAACGTGCTGGTAGTTTATTACCAGGTATTTGTAGCGTAATATACAACACCAATCCAGACAATATATCATTTTAAACTATTAAAAATGCTAATAAAAGTCCAACTTTTTAAGGTTAAAAGATGTTGGAAGAAAGATCAAGGTCCCATAATGCAATTCAAAAGCATAAATAAATGGGAGAAAATACAAAATAAAAACATGAATCATAAAATACGGAAAACTGCTAATTTACGGATATTTTTAACAGTGTGATGCTTGGGTTTAGGTATTGGGTAGGCTTAGGGATGGAGAATAAGATCATACTTTTTAAGTGCTAATAAACAGTTCTTATCCTAATAACAGGCAGGTAATAACCAACAGACGGAATTGGTGTTACCGGATTTTATTTTTAATTGATTAGTCGAATGGCTAACAACATCCCTCCTAAGCTTTTTTTTTTTTACGAGACATGAGAGCGGTATTATAAAAAACAAATATGAAATTAAATTTAAAAATAAAGGCTCATCCGACAGGTGTCTGTGTTTGCGAGCACGTGCGTTAAGCATCAATGCTCAAATTAGATGTGACAAGGGAATCAGAAGCTGTCAAACATAATGTCATGGTGGCATTATGAGGCGAGAGGACGCGGACGGTAATGAGAGAAAATGCGGCGTGGTCTCTGACCGTCTCGGATTGGCACGTTGACAAGCGGCCATAAAGCCGGGCCGGCTGATGAATTCATTCGCCAGCCGCTAATGAATTAGCACTTCCCTTCTTCTGCCCGCGCTCGCCTTTCCAATCACGTCTGGCAGAGGAAACAACGGCTTAATGAAAGACAAAAAGAAAAAAAACATCAACGGCGAGGGCAGGTGTAGCGTGAGGAGGAAGCTGGATATGAAGTCATCTGCATTCGTAACTGTTTTTCAGGAAAACAATAACCGGTGACACGCGACAGGAATACGCATCATCAATCATGGGGAAATATTGCAGCGCATCGCTCTCAGGGCCCGGTCTGTGTGATGCGATGGCCTGACATTTCTCACTCGGAAAAATAAACCGTAATCGTCCAGATCAGATGGCAAAAGCGTGTGTGTGAGAGAGATAGAGAGAAAGAGAGCTCATAATATTGATAAATGCCACAAACTAAGGTTTTATAAATACTTATATACATATACATATGGATGTGTTTTATAGCACGTATTTATAGTTCTTGTATATATATAAATAAATAAATAAATAAATAAATAAATTAATTAATTATATAAAAATAAATGTAAAAGTAAAAATTAATATAAAAATATAAAAATAAATAAATAAATAAATATAAAAATAAATAAATAAATATAAAATAAATAATATAAAAAATAAGTAATATTAAAATAAATAAATAAATAGCACTGTCGCCTCACAGCAAGAAGGTCGCTGCCTCGAGCCTCGGCTGGGCCAGCTGGCATTTCTGTGTGGAGTTTGCATGTTCTCAAAAACACATGCTGGATAAGTTGGTGGTTCATTCCGCTGTGGCGACCCCTTATTAATAAAGGGACTAAGCTGAAAAGAAAATGAATGAATCAATGAATAAAATAAACAAATATATAAAAATATATAAAATAAATAAATATAATTGCTTTATTTTTTTATGATCTATTATTACTTTTTATTTTGTACTTTTATTTAATTATTATTATTATTATATTTTATGGCGTCACGGTGGCGCAGTGGGTAGCACGTTCGCCTTACAGCAAGAAGGTCGCTGGTTCGAGCCTCGGCTGGGTCAGTTGGCGTTTCTGTGTGGAGTTTGCATGTTCTCCCCGTGTTGGCGTGGGTTTCCTCCGGGTGCTCCGGTTTCCCCCACAAGTCCAAAAACATGTGGTATAGGTGAATTGGGTAGGCTAAAATTGTCCGTAGTGTATGTGTGTGAATGAGTGTGTATGGATGTTTCCCAGGGATGGGTTGCAGCTGGAAGGGCATCCGCTGCGTAAAACATATGCTGGATAAGTTGGCGGTTCATTCCGCTGTGGCGACCCCTGATTAATAAAGGGACTAAGCCGAAAAGAAAATGAATGAATGAATTATATTTTATTTTTTACTACTACTATTTACTTTTTTCCCAATATATATGTTCTTTTTAAAGTAAACTTTATAAATGCTTTGCCAATATATTTGTAACAATTGTCATGCCAATAAAGCAATTATTGAAGAGAGAGAGAGAGAGAGAGAGAGAGAGAGAGAGAGAGAGAGAGAGATTTGATTTTTAACACTTATTACAATTATTTAACTATTTAACACTATCGTATCATTTACCACAATTCATTTGTGAAAAATAACTCCTTGTGGATTACAAAACACAACCCAACATCACAACAGCATTCAAGCTCAAAAACATTAATTGGGTTTATCAATTAAAATCATCAATAACTCTAGATTTAATAATGTTTTTGAAAACTGATACAATATTTTGTCCATTTCTTTGTTCAATTTCATTTGAGAGAGAGAATGAGAGAGAGAGAGAGAGAGAGAGAGAGAGAGAGAGAGAGAGAGAGAGAGAGAGAGAGAGAGAGAGAGAGAAAGAAAGAAATGGAAAGCCCTTACTTCATATCAGTAGGCAGGCAATAAGCTGCCTTATGCTTCAGGAAACCTCTGGAAGAGTATTACCAATGGACAGCAGTTCAGAAATGTCTCTCGTGAGGGCCGTAACACAGACATACTTTCAGCTTTTTAACACTACCGAGAGTCATTCTTCAATATGACCTGCATTTATGTATTAACAGAATATAGACTACTATAGACTTATGGCTCAACCATGTAGGTGAAAATTCTTTATATAGGTTACATATCAAGAAAGGAGAACAAAACTTTTAAAATTTAGCTCTTTTATCATCATCATTATTATAATTATTATTATTATTACTATTATTATTTGTTTTTTTAATTATTATTATACTTTTTTATTACATTGAATTTAAATTATTATTTTTATTATTATTATTATTATTTATACATTACATATTTTTAATTTATTACATTGAATGAAAATTATTTTATTAATACATTTAATTAAATTATTATTTTTTAATTATATTTAATTAAAATGTTTATTATTATTATTATTATATATTTTACATTTTTTATTATATTTAATTTGTATTCTTGTTATTATTATTTATTATACATTATTATATACTTTTAATTTTGTGTTATATTGAATTTAAATATTATTATTATTATTATTACTATTATTATTATTATTATTTATTATGAAGGGACTAAGCCGAAAAGAAAATGAATGAATGAATTTATTATACATTATTATATATTTAAAATTTTCTATTATTCATTCATTCATTCATTCATTCATTTTCTTTTCGGCTTAGTCCCTTTATTAATCAAGGGTGGCCACAGCGGAATGAACCGCCAACTTATCCGGCATATGTTTTACACAGCGGATGCCCTTCCAGCTGCAACCCATCACTGGGACACACCCATACACTCTCATTCACACACATACACTACAGACAATTTAGCTTACCCAATTCACTTATAGCGCATGTCTTTGGACTGTGGGGGAAACCGGAGCACACGGAGGAAACCCACGCCAACACGAGGAGAACATGCAAACTCCACACAGAAATGGCAACTGACCCAGCCGAGGCTCGAACCAGCGACCTTCTTGCTGTGAGGCGACAGCACTACCCACTGCGCCATATATATATATTATTTAATATATATTATTATATATATATTATTTAAGATATTCATATTTTTAAGGATTTTAATATAAATATTTTTTTCTAATTGTAAAAATACCAAATTGTTGTTTTTTTATTTTGTTTTTTTGGGGGGAAAAAAATCAGCTTTAAGCTTTTTTTTTCTGGATTCTTTTGTAATATTATTTATTAATTTACGTTTTGGACACAAATAAAATCATGTCATTCAGTCTGCGTTTTTTTCATAGAGTCATTTGGCTCTATGAAATCACTTTATTGTTTTTGTTTAGTATTTGTTAAGTTTTAGTTTTTATTTAGTTTTGTTTATTTAGTTTTTATTTAGTTTTAGTTGTTTTTGTTTAGTCTTTTTTCAGTTTTGGTTTTGTTTAGGTTTTGTTTAGTATTTGTTTAGTTTTAGTTGTTGTTTTTAATTTTGTTTTGTTTTGTTTTTTTCAGATTCAAGCCTAATTATTTTTTTCTGGGATTTGTTTTTGTAATTTCATTTACTCATTTATTTTTTGGACATAAATAAAATCATGCAATTCAGTCTGCATTTTTTTTTGCATGGCATAAATGATAGAGTCATATATAATGCTGTGGCATTTAAAGTAAAACTAATGATATATTATAATAATAATCATGGAAAGTGATGTGTCATATTGTCATACTGTAGTTGTAAAACATAAAGACAATTGTGAGATGTAAACAGGGAAGTGCCTTATAACCCCATGACTGTGTGATATAAATTCATAATCATGGCACAGTTTGTAAGATATAAAGCTATTTTTGTGGCATACTGTATATGATTAGTCTGGCATCCCAATTAATCTGAAATATGTTCAATGAGACTGTAGTCTGAAAGAAATACGAAATAACAAGCCACCCAGAGAAGAAGCATCTACCAATCCTATATCAAAACCTTTCAATAGCACCAACTTTCTTCTAAGTGTTGATCTGATTTGCATTCAAATGTTAGCAGACATCTGGCCCTCACTTCTCTCAGCTGAAACAGATACTGGCCTGAGGAAACATGATGTCAAACAATGCTGACTAATGTCACTTTCTCTTGTAATCCATTACCTCCTCTACCTGCATGCTAATGAGAGATGGAGCCTGTTGCCATGCCAACCCTGCCTGCCAATCAACGCCAGGTCACGACAGGATTTCGCCACGGCTATAGTGAATGAGCCATTCGTCTGTCAAAGTGATGCTGATTTGGAGTGTTACAGTGGAGGACAGGATTATCTATAAAAAGCTGATGCAAGAAATCTTTAAAAACGCAGCCAAGTCACTAGCTTTTGGAAGAGAGCAAAGAGTTCAACACCATCATTTCAAATGTATCTTCCAGAAATTTCCGATCTATATTAGAGAACTGTGAAATTGGTTTATTTAATCCCCAAATTTGGGAACACTATTTATGTCATGAACTACACATATCACACTAATGAACTACAATTCCCATCATGGCGTTTTACACACACCGGTTGCCGTTCACCACTGATGAATCATACACAGCTGAATCCCGTCATCACTGATCATCTGGACTACTTATACACCACACATACAGCAGTTCAGGACTGAGTCTTTGTTTGCTGTCATCGTGTGTTATTCTTGTGTTGCTTTTTGTTTTCCTGCCTTGTTTCTGATCTTAGCCTTTTCATTTTGTTATATTCTGACCTCATGCCTATTTTTCGACTATGTTTTGGATGTCCTGTATGTATCTGTTTTGCCCCTGTATTGACCATTGCCTGTTTACATAAATACTCTTATTAAATTGCACTTGGATCCTACCTTTGTTGTCTGAGACCCGTCCCCGCATGTGACAATTTATCATTGAAAACTAGGGGTGTAATAATACACCAATGCCACGGTTCGGTACAATTCAAGGTATTGGTTAAGATTGCTATGGGAGCGGGGCTTGTGCTGTGGCACGAGCAATGAAAGTTAGAACATTAGTTGGATTCACTTTTGACTTAATAATAGCACTAAATAAACGTAAAAATTTTAAGCTGAAATATTGTATTGGTTATCCTGCTACACTAAATAAATAAAAAAAATTTAAAAGATAAATGCTTATTAAAATTATTTATAATAGTGGACTACAAGATCACTACTGTTCAGATATGTTTTTGTTCACAAAGTGATTACTGGACATTTTTTGGTATTATTCCATGAGTGGGAAATGCAAAATGCGAAAAAGAAAACTTTGCAAACATACCCCTATCTTAGCCATTTACACTTTACATTTACACTTTTTTTACATACCCCTAAATGTATCCTATTCTGTGAAATCTATTTTTATGGTAACATTAAATATTACAAATCAAAACATGTCTAAGCAATATATATCATTTATAACTTCATTTAGATGTTCAATAGCAATACGGTATATGCACACAGACTTTTAATTTTTAGTAACCCAGTTTAAGCGCTTCTGAACTGTATGCAATTACAAAATCACCACGTTTAAGGTCTGTTTTCTTTAAAAATCAATGGTCTTCACTGCCTGATTGACAGACGATATAAAGTGGGTCTCAGAATGTACAAGAAGCACTGCATTAAATTATTTTTTTTCTGCGAAATGTCTGAAAATATACAAATTTATTTTACTCCAATATTTTCTTTCTTTCTTTTTTTTACTTTTATTTATGATTTTTCTCTCTCTCTCTCTCTCATATATA
>CAIGQV010016298.1:6241510-6257740 GCA_903798115.1 Danio jaintianensis | reverse complement strand
GAATGAGTGTGCTGATGTACATCAATGAACTATTCTTTGAAGGAGGTCAGACTAAATGACGCATGCTTCATGTCTGATGCTAAAGATCTGATTAAATAGCAAATGTTCTTTGTTCTACGCGTTCAAAAAGAAACTACTGGCAAAGGATGGCGTTCTCTCATCAAAGCTCTTTGTTCTCAGAGTCGAGAAACGTTCCCCCAGTCTGGGAAATCAATGCTGGGACGAAGGA
Source organism: Danio jaintianensis (assembly GCA_903798115.1). Classification (NCBI taxonomy): domain Eukaryota; kingdom Metazoa; phylum Chordata; class Actinopteri; order Cypriniformes; family Danionidae; genus Danio; species Danio jaintianensis. The sequence goes on along the minus strand of CAIGQV010016298.1, from coordinate 6,257,511 downwards.
TAGAGCAAAACACATGGAAATGAGAATGCATAATATATGGATGGCCCAATGAGAGCAGACCTGCATCATGCCGCTGCTTCCTTTCTTCAGCTAATATTAGAAGCAGAGTCTAAAAGCAACTTGTGCTCTCAGAAATGCAAAGTGACAGCATCAGCCCACCTATCATAACTACAATGAATATTAATATTTAGAGTCATGGGAAACGCGTGGTTATGGAGTCATTTTTAGAGGTGCATGCTATATGCCAAACAGCACAACAACTTGATCATACTTATGGGTTGGGTAGGTAAACTTTAAATTATTTATATTTGATGCACAACTTTAAATCACATGTAGGCACCCGATTCGAATGTTATCATTCGATTGAATGGGCGGAATCAGTGGATATCAGCTGATAGATATGGGCCAGTAGGGGCCTTCTGCGCCTCCTAGTAGGCTCAGAAGGCTGTAATCATCCATCCACATGCTTAATCAGCTATACTAATAGAGAACAGTTCAGATCCAGATGTGTTTTTACATTACTGTGACGGTTGGGTTTAGGGTTGGGGTTGGGGTAGACGTTAATAAAATACAATTAATGAGAAATTTTACATTACTGTGACGGTTGGGTTTAGGGTTGGGGTAGGGGTAGACGTTAATAAAATACAATTAATGGGAAATAGTATAATTTCATAAATAATCACGCGTGGCAGTATACACGCTTACCTCCATATGAATGGATTTTGAGCTGATATCAGTTTCTCCAGTGGCTCACCGTGTACGTCGGCAGACTTGAGACGTGGTGCGGAGTTGACAGCGATGACGGGGTTCAAGTCCGGCGAAAAACAGTTTCAGAAAGCAGCTAAGACAAAAGTTAATTATTTGTTTTTATTGCTTTTTTAAAAACAGACGGTTGGGTTTAGGGAAGGAGGAGGGCAGGTAAATCGCTGCTTTTGAAAAATAATTGCTGCTTTTGAAAAAAATAATGACCGTTGGGTTTAGGGAAGGAGGAGGGCAGGTCATTCGGAGCGGCCTCTGCTGGATTTACGCGAGAACAGCAGATTAACCATGTGCATGGTTGATAACAGCCTTCTGAGCCTACCAGTAGGAGCAGTAGGCTCCTACTGGCCCATATCTATCAGCTGATAAACCACTGATAACGCCCATTCAATTGACTGACAACACTTGAATCCGCTGTTCTAGGACCATATGTGCTATCGACATACTGATGAAAAAATATCAAAGACTTGCACTTTCATTCAAAATATTGGGGTAATTTTTTTATTTTTAAGGTTTGTTAGAGATTTGTGTGTAGTACGGCTGCATGATACTGGAAAAATATGCAATATTCGATATTGTCGTTGAGTTGCGAGAACAAAATTTCTTACAATATAACATTTGCTTAGAAAAATGCTACTTTTATTAACATTAGCATGTCATTTATTTATTTAATGATATTAAAATAAACAGGTAAAATATACTTTTCAAAACTAATTAATTCCAATTCAGACTTAAAATACTTTAAAATAGTAAAAATAAAAATACTATGAATGAATGAATACTGCAGCAGATATTCTGACTCTCATTGGTTGTTGACATTTTCCTCTTTTGTCTCGACTCCCACCATAAGTATTTATTTTCAACTTTGGGTTTGCCTTTGGGCCGCTCCAGCCAATAGCAGAACAGCAACTACTGGGGAGGCGGGGCTAAAAATAGTAAGGCCCTATCTGATTGGTCAAATTTAGATAAACAACCAATGGATAAAATAAAATGTAATTTATCACATGTCTGCGATATGTATATTGCATATATTAGTATAACGATAATGACAATTTTGCGATATATTGTGCACCCCTAGTGTGTAGTATAAATTACATTCTGCAATTTTTATATCCCTGTCATGTGATCACCAGTAGCATCACATTAGCCCTATTTTAAAAGCCTGGTTTATGCTCTATAAACCAGTCTGCACACCTTAGCAACTGCACCGCAACGCAAAAGCTTTTTTAATCCTATTTACACAGGTTTTATAGCTTTTGGCAACCACTGCAATCCAGACTTAAACTTGCTGCATCCATAGAGACCTTCTAATATAAATACTAATACTACTAATACAAAGCACAGTTATAGGTAATGTGCAGAAACATTTGTTTATATATTTGGTTATACATTATACATTTGGTTATGCATTTGTTAGTATAATAAAAAGTAAAAACACAGACCATTCTAAATATAAAATTGTCTGTTCATTCATTAGAATGATTGAGTAATCAAACTTCAATTTCGAGACATACAGACAACGACACTGAAGACGCAAAAGTGCTGGATTAAATGTGACACGCAAACAAACCTGCATATACTATTTTACCCTATACTCCAGTATAACACTATACTATGTTTTGTTTATCTGTAATAAATAATTATATGTAGGGCTGCACAATGTATCGTTTGATTGAACTATGTTTAGATTTATTGTTCAATTACTGTACCTGAATACCATTAGACTTGGAAATGATAAAACTTGTTTATTTCAGTTGTATCTTTTTCTTTATTGTATTCATAGATTGCTTATTAGATTCACTTCCACAGCAGAATCTTCCCAATCAATCTAACATTATAAATTCTTTCCAAATAGAGATTTTCAAGTCACCTGGTGAAATGGTTTTCATATCACAATATATATTGCAGAATAAAAAAAATATTGCAATGTTAAATTTTTCCAATAACGTGCAGCCCTAATTATATGTATAACTCAACTAAAATGTTACAAAAAAAAAAAAAAAAATCTATTATGCAAAATACATAATACTTTTACAAATAAATTATATGCAATATTTTCACGAAAGCACAATTATTATTTTTTTTTTCTACTTTATTAATGGATTTTGTGGCACTATAGCACAAACTTGACAGGATTTAAAGTCTGTGTGAATTCAAAATTTAAAATGCTTATTTTGCTAGCTCACATTGTTGTTCTTAAAGTAATAATTAATCTATGCAAGTTAATCCACAGCCCAAAAAAAAAAAAAAAAAAAAAAAAAAAAAAAAAAGTTTGTTTTGGTAATCTTCAATTAAAGTCTGACCTTTTATTTCCGTATTTGAAGCACCGGTCCTTCTGTTGAGGTCAACCTGAGGGTTTCATAGCAACAGTATATTAATATCCTTAACCACGCCCCTCTTACCATTATTTTGCTATAAGGGAATGATACCCAAAAGAAAGCCCCCGCCCCTACTCAATATGCCATTTCAGTTGGAAGTACATCAACATACTGAAATAAAAGTAAACAACATTTATTTTTAGTATATTGTCAGCAACTTCCGGTTTACACAGACTTTAAGGTCATCAACATTTACATCATGCAAGAATCCGTAATGGTTGTTATGGCTGTTGTTATAGAAACACATCCTTGCCACACACACACACACACACAAAAAATCATGAAATCAGCTTTAAAAAAAAAACTATGGGATTATCGTAGTACAATAAGATGCGAATGCAGCATATGACAATCTCAAAATAATACGAAACTAAACAAATGTTACAAATCATTGACCTACAAGGACATAATTTCAGTGAATCTCTGTTTGAGTACTCCTCTCCACTCCTGAACACTTCACGCAATGCAACAACTGCGACTTTGTGGGATCAAAATCACGGCTGCGTTTTGTTCATCAGTGAATATGAGTTCCCACAGCTCTTTCCCCAGTCTCTGAATAGCCTTAATCAATCAAATTCTTCATGTATTATGAGATTTTTCTTATTAGAATCATCTTTCTGCATTGGAAATGTAATCGAATGAAACCCGCGGCTCAGATTAGCTGAATAGTGCTTAACTATGCCGGCAAATTGAGAAAAGCGCAGTAGTTAAACGTTCAGCTTGAGCAATCAGGCTCTATTCAGTAAGAACGATCGCTCTCTCTCAATGACGACAGACATGAAATGAAAAAAAAAGACAAATGTGTTTCAAAATTAGCTGAATGCCAGGGATGCTAACTATTGACTTAGCTCACATGCTGGCCTGCTATATATTTTAAGTGTTTGCGGGCCAGAGACGCACTACAATCTGCATATTAATTTGCAGTCTACAATAACATCAATTACTCAGAAGTCATTTCTTCAGAATTAGCTTTTGAAATGTGTGCTAATTAGCATGGTGAATTCATTAGGCCTATTTACGAGGTCCAAACACATCGCAAGGATGACCGTGACTCAAGAAAACATCTTTTAAAAAAATAATGTTTATTTATAAATTTCATCAGAAGGATGAGAGGAATCAAGGGCTGGGAAATTACTTTTTTTTTTTTTTTTTTTTTTAAAGCGTTAACACTGAAGGGCAGGAATTATCAATGAAGTTAATTAAAACGATAAAAACACACAACACAACTGTCTTTTATCTCTCGCAGACTTTTCTTTACTCCTTTAAATGGTGATTTTTATTGTTCTCTCATCACAGATAAGCTTTTAATCTTTTAATATAACATTATTAAGTATGAAGTTTACTTTTTTTCACAAGTTTGCATGAGGAGAATTCTGTATGCCCAAAAATATGACTGGAATTTCTGAAGATTACAGCAATATATCCTGAGATGGGTAATAACGAATTACATTTACTTCGCTACGTTTACTTGAGTAAATTTGTTGGGTAATGTGTACTTTTTGAGTACATTTAAAGGTGTATTTTTACTCTTACTCAAGTACATTTTTAGAGAAAGAAGAAAAAAAAAACCTTACTCTTACTTCGCTACATTTGGTAGTGTTCCTCCGTTACTGTCATAGTAATAAGTATGATTCATATGACTTGTTCGCAAATATCGTGAGGTGCTACATTGGAGAAGTTGTGTCGCGAGAGGTTGCTATACCGACGTGTCTCGTGCTTTCGGTTAGAGCGCGCATGCGCCTGTGTTGGAATGAATGATGGCTGACGAGTTTATCAGATCAGAAAACCTGCAGCCTCAAGTTCAGTCTCAGTTTCAAGTTCAGTTTCATACAAATATATACATTCACTATAATATGCCAAAAATAATAGTTTTATAATGTGATGCACGCTGAACATTGAACTGACATTGCAACATATACATGAATTCCCATCCTAATCTCACGAGGAAAAGTAACTATTTTACATTTTGTCCGTTTATTGGCTAATTCGTACAAATTCGTGCGAGATCAGTCGTATGAAAATGTACGATTTTAAAAAGGTGGCGTGGCACCAAATCCCACCCCTAAACCCAACCGTCACTGATGCATAAGCAAATCGTACTAAATTGTACGAATGAGATTGTACGAATTCATACAAATTAGTCACTAAATTATAAAGTTACGAATTGCCGTGAGATAGCATTGGAATTCCAGCTCCAACCTGAACAACATGTAGTGGTTAGTGTTAAAGTTATGCCTATTTGAACACTGTTAATGGTAATTAGATTATTATGGGTAATTTTTAACTTATTGTAATACCAAATTTCACACGTCCATATATATAAAAACTAGTAACTAGTTACTTGAGTAATTTTTTTAACGGATACTTTTTTTTACTCTTACTCGAGTAACTTTTAAGATTGCTACTTTTACTTGAGTAAAAATTCCCTCCAGTACTTGTATTTTTATTTGAGTATAGATTTTAGATACTCTACCCACCTCTGAATATTTCATAATCCAGGTCACTGTAACAATAATCAATATGTTTTGGGGTCAGTACATTTTTTTACTTTCTACATTTTTAGTATTCATTTTTAGCATTCCTTTTTTATTTTTACTTCATTCCTTTTTTACTTTAGCACACAATAAATACATCTTAAGTAAATACATCTTTTTTTTTTTTTTTACACAAAAACATAGTACTATGCAACAAATAAATGCAAAAAAGAGACACCAAAAATATGAAAATTAAATAGCAATAATAGTTTAAAAGATGCATTACTTTTATAAAAAATCTAATCCTAAAGATTGTTACTTTTACTTGAGTAAAAATTCCCTCCAGTACTTGTACTTTTACTTGAGTATAGATTTTGGATACTCTACCCACCTCTGAACATATCATAATCCAGGTCACTGTAAAGAAGTGAGCAGCCAGTTGTTTAGTTTAACAATAATCAATACGTTTTGGGGTCAGTACATTTTTTTTTACTTTCTACTTTTTTAGTATTCATTATTCATTTTTTTATAATTACAAAAAAAAAGTATGTGCAAGAATTTCAGTTCATAAAGAGCTTAGAGACATCTTTTTTGATGACAGTAATGACTTCTGATGAAAACACCAATAGGAATCCTCTACTGATTCCATTTGAAGTTCTCCTTTCTGACTAGGTGCTGAATAAAGCTCTCCTCTCTAATGGCTGTTAACCTGTCTATTCTGATGGGCTGCTATGACAGCACAGGCACACAGGGACAAGCCCATAATGCATCAGTGAGTGACAGTGAGTGGAAGTGAATGAAAGGCCTGTACAGGTATAATGCAGATCTTGGGAAAGTAAAGTGCTCTGTTATCATAGGATGTAGTAGGTGCTTTAGGTCATTATCTGTGACTGTCTGTAGAGCTCAGAAAAAAAACACACACACACACATAATCACCATTCATCATTTGGAGTGGCTGATTATGGGCATTAGGCAAAGAGACGGAAGGCTGAACGCATGATGATGATGAGGATGATGATAAGCTTTGGGTGGTGGGTGAAAAATCCTTTAGGGTCAGTATATGCGGTATATCAGGTATTATTGACATTTTGTACTCTTGAACATTTGTCTTTGGAAGCTGACAGCAGTTTAACGCATGCAAAATGATGGTGGGAGAAATACTAATAGCTTGAAAGCCAAGTAGCTCCTGAAGTGACCTTGGAAGTGGTTTTAAATTGTGGTTTGCCAATTTAGCCGTTTATTAAAATTAAGAATATCATCAATTATACAGATTGTTTTTAATATGTAGAAAGGAGTTCAGCTAGGAGGTCACACACAGCTTCAATATAAAGTTAAAGAAGCTCACAATTTATATACATTCATAAGCACTGTCGCCTCAAAGCAACAAGGTCGCTGGGTCGAGCCCTGGCTGGGTCAGTTGGCGTTTCTGTGTGGAGTTTTCATGTTCTCCTGTGTTGGCGTTAACCGCCAACTTATCAAGCATATGTTTTACACAGCGGATGCCCTTCCAGCTGCAACCCAGTACTGGGAAACCTCCATACACACTCATTCACACTCATACACTACGGCCAATTTAGTTTGTTCAATTCACCTATAGCACATGTCTTTGGACTGTGGGGGAAACCGAAGCACCCGGAGGAAACCCACACCAACACGGGGAGAACATGCAAACTCCACACAGAAATGCCAACTGACCCAGCTGGGACTTGAACCAGCGACCTTCTTGCTGTAAGGGCGAAAGTGCTAACCACTGAGAAACCATGTCGCCCAAATTACAAACAAGTTTTGATAATTTTCCTATTTAAAGATTGACTGACTCTAGTTACATTGTGTACTAAGACAATGTACAGAAAACAATTTGTACAGAAAATGAAAAGTTGCTATTTTTCAGGTTAATATGGCTAGGAACTGGGTTCTGGGATCTTTGCTGCTATTCCCTGGCTGCAGCAGGCACAATAATATTACGCAGCACCTGAAAATAGCTTCCAATGTACCACCTGCTTGCACAAGGAGTGTGTGCCAGTTGCACTGCGTAATATCATTACGCCTGATGTTCCTAGTTTCTTGGTCTAATCTGATTCAACTATCTAAGCTAAATTAAGCTAAAAGTGCTCCCAACAGATGGGCTGAATGGATAGTTGTAAAATAAGCCTATATTTTCAAAAGAAAATGAGCGGAGTGTTCCTTTAACTCAACCAAAGCTCAAATGAGATCCATAATACTCCCATTTGGAAATGAATGATTTCAGGTCTGTTATTTCAGGTCTATAAAAAACAGACATTGCGATATTTTGTTTTTCTGTGATTTATATTGAGATATGTATGTAATCTCAGAAGATAATTATAGTAACTCTATTTGGAAAGAATTCACCAATTACTAGTTTGACCGACTGCAATATTGTAGGTGAGTGCTTGTGCATAAAATACAGAAAATTACCCAAAATAAATAAAATCAACATGATGAAAACAACAGAACAATGATCAAATTAAAACAAACATCGCTTTATGGTTTTCGGTGGAGTTTAACAGTATTGAGGTCCAGAAATTCAATAATCAAACGTAAATAACACCAGATGTAGTCTTCATTGTATAAATAAACACAATCATTCTTTGTTAAAGTGGCAAACTTCATAATTTCTTGTGCCCAAATGGTTTGAATTCACTTGAAACCTTAGTCACAGGCCTTGAAAACTATATCATCAAAATAAAATCTTTCACACTATTATATTAGGGTTAAACATTGCAATCAAATCATGTGCTCTGAACCGTACCTCTTGGTTAATTATAATCCCAACTTGACGTTGAAGATCTTGCGATGGGACTACTGCAGATTCGCACATGGCGATATCGAAGCTAAAACGATATATTGTGCAGCCCTAGTGAAAAGGCAGCTTTTTATGACTTCCGTAGACTTGAACTGTGGTTCAGATTTAATCTGGTCACTTTATACCACTTTTATAGTATTTGTTTCCCCTTGCGCTATATGAAAAATACAGAATATAGTCAATTAACTACTCTCATAATCCACTGGAAAACAAAAATCACACACCATTATATTTGCTGAACTTGATGCCAAGAAAGATCATCATAATCAACCCAAAATTAGAAGAAAGTTCATAACACCACCACCACCAGCACGAAACAGAGCGATACATTTAAATGAGAAGAACTGGAGTGATTAAGTGTTTAATTGACTAAAGGAAACAGTGCGGCAAGTCCTCTCAGCGTGACCTCTCCGTCTCCCAGAGTCCACCGGGGCCCCGACTACAGCTACTCCACGCATTAACGTCATTCATCATCCAGCACTGAATATTCATGGGCAGAGCCCGGGGGTCAAGCAAAGCCGCATCATTTCCTGCTGGGGGTTAATGGGCATCAGAGCAGGGGCGGGGCCATAATCTGATTCCATCGCCATGGCAACTTCACCCTAATCAACCTCTGTAGGAGGTGAAGAACGGTCTAATGAAGATGCTGTGACTCCCTCGCACTGGCTTTGTATTAAAGTTGATTAGCATGCGTCGCTAACGGTAAGACCCTGTCTCTGCGGAATGTTTCCAAAGGATGATAAAGATTATTACAACAGAGACGAAAGCCGCTTGACTGCATAATGGGCAATAATGGGCCCGGTCAGTGTGAAAAATGGGTTTGCAAGAATGCTTCTTTTTTTTTTTCCTTCGGTCTAAATGGAAGGAAAACACTTTCAGGAAGAAACAGAAAAATGCGTTTAGAATGCAATATCATGCTGGAATCAATAGTGGCGAGTTAAAGAGGAAAAAGTTTTTCTCATTTCCTATTCAGCCCAAAATTTGTGCCAGAAAGTTTGCCAATAAGTGCTTTTATTGGAGTCCTGATGGCTGTGTTTGAAAACTAAGTGAGCTGCTTGCCTAGGCAGCAAGTTTAAACATCAAAATGCTCTTGATATGAAGCAAACAAAATGAAGCGAATGTAAGAGGAAGCTAAAATTACTCATTTAACCATCACTTATATGCTGTTGCTCAAACTTAGCATTAGGACTATGCTCAAAGTTAGCATTAAAGGCACAACATGTACCATTTCTTTATTATTTTTTCTTTTAAAAACACTAGAATAATGTTATATGTAACATTACACATTAAATCTTACATGATCCCAAGTGTGGGGCGGCATGTTGGCTCAGTGCTAACACTGTCGCCTCACAGCAAGAAGCTCGCTGGTTTGAGTCCCTGTTGGGCCAGTTGGCATTTATGTGTGGAGTTGCATGTTCTCTCCGTGTTCGTGTGGGTTTCCTCCAGGTGCTCCGGTTTCCCTCCAAAGACATGCGCTATAAGTGAATTGGATAAAACAAAATTGGCCATAGTGTATGAGTGTGTGTGTGAATGTGAGAGTGTATGGGTGTTTCCCAGTACTGGGTTGCGGCTGGAAGGGCATCAGCTGTGTAAAGCATATGCTGGAATAATTGACGATTTATTCCGCTGTAGTGACCCTGATAAATAAGGGACTAAGCCGAAGGAAAATTAATGAAAGAATGAATGATCCCAAGTGTTAAAAAAATGTTCAAATTGAGATGTTGCCATGCTAATGATGTCACACACCCTCAATTTTCAGTTTGGTTTTATACGAAACATGAAAACACCAAAGATGCTTTAATATGTTGTGTGTTTTATTAGACTGCACAGAGCAACATTATAACAGAACACTAAATGTATGTAGTATGATAAAACAGCACTGTTTCTTCCCATGTGAGTACAATTGGTTTATGAGGCATAATAAAAGCTCTGCTGCTTTCGTGCCACGTCACGCTCATCTCTCATTAGCAACTGCTTCAGTGCTCTCGTTTCACTTTGATAGCTTTCAGCCTTGCACTATGTCCTAACAATATGCGAAGTGACACGACAAGATTCCAGCAATAAGCTATTCGTCTGTCTGCACCAAACAAGATGCGACATGACAGCGCACATTTAAATACCAGCCACTGCACTCGCAACAAAAAGGTAAAGACTTTTAATCTAATTAATACATATTAAAGCTCTTTAACATTATTAACAGACTCTACTGTGAAAGTTCTGACTTTTAATTTCAAACTGTCTGCTAGTTTTTTGTATTTTTTTTCAAGATCTGATGTGAATTATCTGCTAGTATGGCAATAAATGTCGTGTTAAATGGTTTTCAAACTCACATTGGTAGCATTTAACACTAAATAAAGCATGTAATCTGTACCTGAGGTGATCATTGTCATAGTAGTTTATCCTGTTGTTCTGCTGCAATGTCACGAAAATAGAAATCATTTCTAAAATAGAAATTGTGTGTCGCCATCGCAGATGGTTAGGACAAACACTCCTTTTAACTCCTTTTACTTTAAAAACTCCTTTGTGTGCCACAACACGGTGTTACTCTGCTTCATACTACCATGATAATAAGTATTGAAAACTTTACCTCATCCATGAACATGAGTCGTAAGTCATAACATGTAACAGGTCCCATGATTCCACACTCAGTTACATAATCATTAAATCTTTGTATGATATGAATGTGCGACCTCTAGTAGCGAAAATTACATACTGTGCCTTAAAACCTCAGCAAATAACATGAGCATCATCATTTTTGCTAGAGGGCTAAATGGAAAAAAAAATGTTTTTTTTTGTTTGTTTTTATAAACTGGTAGTGTTATTATTACTTATTATTAGCTACCCAACTTTGTGTACAATTTTTATTTTTATTTTGTCAACAGTAATATAGTGATTATTACATCTGACATTATCAAATATGTCTCTCATTTTGCAAAACAACCTACAAAACATGACTTGAGAGTCTAAAAAGCATTGACTGTGTCATGAAGCAACTAGTTAGCTACACCAAACACCCTAACAACTGGACAGAAATGCTTAACACTCCTTAGCAAATCACTAGCAACATTAATGTCACTTCATAAATATTGAATGAGTAGAGTCCCTCCTCTAATATGCAAGTGCTCGATTTCCATGCATCCTCATGTGTCAACATCTGCACATCTGTGTGTAATTAACATTCATATCCACATGGTCCATTTTAATAAAGCAATAAATAAATTACAAAGACCCTCAAAGTGAAATACTGTCACTTTTTTCCACATCCATAAAAGCAGGATTGATTCTGCCACTGACTTCACCCCCAAAATTTATTCATTAATTTCATTTTCCTTCAGCTTAGTCTCTGATTTATCAGAGGTCGCCACAGCCGAATGAACCGCCAACTATTCCAGCATATGTTTTACGCAGCGGATGCCCTTCCAGCCGCAACCCAGTACTGGGAAACACCGATACACATACTCATTCACACATACACTAATTTAGTTTTATTCAATTCATATAGCGCATGTCTTTGGACTGTGGGGGAAACCGGAGCGCCCACAAAATAACAACTTAAATTCTAATAAACAGGACTGATTTTGAGATCTCAAAATTCTAATTAAAGACTGTGACTTAAATCAAAATGAGCTGCTCTGAATACCATATGAATATTTTATTAGAAATTATTCAACTCCTGCTGACTAAGAATTGGTCATTTGCACCATTTATGCAAAGTTACACTTATTATGCTTATCATTTGAATTAATAACAATTTATGAGATTATACCATGAAACGAAAATATATTAAATATAATAGACAATCTAATATTATCAATAATAATAATCAATAATAATAGTAGTACAGTGCAGATGTTTTTATTCAGTTTGCTAAAGTGACTTGGGCCTGTGGTTTTATATTGTTTTACAGCTTGTTACACAAAAAGAAAAGAAAAAAAACAACACAAATGCTGTCAAACTAGTTCTAAACCGTAGCTAAAGCTCCTAAAACAGTGATGATCTAACCGGCAAATACACCAATCTGCTTTAGGCAGCTAGGGCAGGCTAAACAAGTCTCAGCTCTATTCTGTATAACACACTGAAGGAACTTGATTTTCTAGTTTGCACTGCTGCTAAAAAAGCAGAGGTACGCTCGAGTGTCCAGACAGCTCAGATTTCCAGCTATTAAAGACTTATTAAAGTAGCTTTAGTTAATTACACCTTTGAAATATACAAGATCTTGTTGGCCTCAAGTCACGGCAGAGAGAAGGTAGTGTCTCCATGTTGCTGTGATTGACCGATTACCATCAATACAGTAATGCCCACAAGTCAAGTTAATTACAGATTAAACAACTCTCTTAGATTACCTCACTTCTGCCAACATCCAAATCAAAATTCACTTGAAATGACGAATTTATGATCTTTCAGTGGTGCGACGTACATCTCTGTTTTAAAGGGGTCATAGGGAGCATTGATTCAATGATAAATTGTTCTCTGATATGTACATAGCAGGTATTTGGCTTGGGTAAGTGCAAAAATTATCAAGAAACGATTTTGCATGCTCATTTATTCCCACAGTAATTACCCTTAGAATAAAAAAAGATCAGTTTTGACCATATTTGGATCAGTCATGAATGTTAACCATTAATTGCAGCAGTCTACATGTGTTTGTTGCCTCGTTACAAACATACACGGCAAGTTACACAATATACATTTTAAACTAACAACATTTAAACAGTTTAATATGTATATTGTGCATAAGCTCTATCAAAACATACAGCTAAACAAACCGTATGCCTCTTCGATATTAATGATCCTGTATAGATTGTCAAAGTCTGGGTTTACAGGATTTACATGAGAATAGGGAAAAAAAAACATTGAAGCTTACAGTATTCAGCTATGACTGGGTAAATCCAGATTTTCATTCTATGGTACATTTAAGACCTAGTATTGAGTATTAGTTTTGGTCGATCAGATCACAAATGAATGAGGCGGATAGTTCACTATTTATACCTAGACTTAACCCGTCACTTCTGTCCACTATATCCATTTCTTTAAGGAAAGAATCTATGGATGTAGATTACTTTTTGTCAGATTTGAACATCTAATATTGTGAAATAAGCCAATGCATATAAATCATACACATTAAAATTTCACACACAAAAACTAAAAAAATCAGTAAGCCACACAGAAAACAGCAACTTCGTTTCTGAATCGTTTTTCCTCTGATAGCCGCACAACACTGAATGCTGTAGATGTGTGTTAGATTCAGGACTGGTAAAAGAAAATTGTGCTTTTTATACTTTTTCACTGAATCATTTTTCTACAAAAGTTAAAAGTGGATCTCATTTACACCTATATTTACATTGTCCATTTGTGCTCGGGTTGACAAACATGCATTTTAATACCAGAGGTAAACAGGGCCTGCATGTCTGCGAACATGATGACACCTGTGCTGTTTACTAGTCCATAACGGAAACTGTTATCAATAACACCCAAACAACCATTAGAAATTAATGAAGATTTGAACTGAAATTTCAATGAAAATTTCATGAAATGAAAATGAGATTTACAGTGAACTATACTGCAACAAACCAAAACTCAGATAGGAAACTCAACTCAAACGTCAACCACAGGCCTCTGCTATATCTGCAATTAAAACGACTTGTACTTTTAGACAAGCTTAACTGCATTCGAATGCTTTAGTAGCACTTTAGGACATGCTTTAGTAACAGAAAAAAAATGCTTGGTCCAGCTTTAGCACCATGCTATTCTTACCTTCTCTTTGTCCTCCACCAGGTCTGTTAGCATGTCATCTGGGTCCAGGATCCCCCCGTCCACATACTCTACATGGAGCGTCCGCACCAGGAATTCCCCATCCTGTTGAAAACAATAGGTCCATTAGTGAAGTCCCCTGTTTAACAACAATACAAGAGTCTAATCGGAGAAGTGTGGAAATTTTCTATATGCTGTTTTGTTTTTGCAATTGGTAAAAATTACATATGTGCAATCAAAGGATGTACAAAAACATACACAGTAGAGCTGATGGATATCTCACATTATATGTACAGTACTGTGCAAAAGTTTTAGGCCAACATTCAATCAACATTATGTGTGACCCTTTACCACAAAAGTGTAATACACAAGTTTAATATATATATTTTTTTTTAATTAAGATTTATACAGGGTGAATAAATTATCATTCAGTTGATGTAAGGTTTGTTAGGATAGATTAGAGTTTGAATTATTTTGGTTTAATTGTTTAAGACATGTGAAATACAATGTTGGAGAGAGGCTGTTTGTCCTGGTTTGAGCTGCATTTCTACCAATGTTGTTAGCAATATTGTCTGAATTTATGTAATTGTGAATGTTGAAAAGTACAGATATAGGTTTTAATCCATTATGCCGTTCCTTCTGGAAAGGACTTCAATGGTAATAGTTTTCGTTTTCAGCATGATAATGATCCGCTAACTGCAGTGAAATCCTATTTGGAGAAAGAAAACAGCTGATGAAACACAGACAGTCATGAAATGGCCTCCACAGTGTCCAGACCTGAATATTATAGAGGCTTTATGAGATCACCTGGACAGAAAAAGAAAGATATGACACTCTAAACCTAAAGATCTCTGGAAAGTGCTAGAAGACGCTTGATATTACACAGCATATTATTTCAGAAAATGTAAGGACAAATAACAAAATAGTTCAAGCTGTGCTTGGTGCCAAGGGAAGCCACATTAAACATTGACTTTTGCCTGAAGAGGAAACGTTGTGCTGTTGTTTTTTCGGTTTGTTTTTAATAAAGAGACCGATTGATTTTATATTGTGAAAAAAGTTTTAGGCCAACAATGCTGGTATAGTGCTTAGGACTTTTGCACAGTACTGTATAAGTTTTCAATTCTGATTGGATAAGCCACAGACTAATTGTGACTGATTGTAATTATTTATGTAGAATGTGTCTTATGTTGTTGTTACCAGAACTTTTCCACTTTAAACCCACTGCAACAGAAAAGGCACCTGGTGTGTAATATTTAATGTCTCGATTTCTTTAAATAAAAAAAATAAAAAATAAAAGTATTTAGTAAATAAAACTAAATTAAAATGCATTTTTTTGTCCTCATTTGACTTGCTAAAGGCTGACTGAAATTACCCACATATGTGTTTGCCAGAAAGCCTTTAGTCGTGATTAGGAAACAACAGACAGCTTTAATGTACGCCTGATGTTTTCATGTGGATGAATGTATGGAAACTAAGGAAGTGATGACAATAAAAGGTGCGAGTTTCCTGTTGCTCAACGGTTTGATTCTACTGGACAGGCAATACAGACTAACATACAGACTAGAGCACAAAATAATCCTCAAATAAATAAGGTACAAGCTATGCGAGAGTGTGCTGTTTTATGAATATTTTGACTTGTTTTTTCCTTGTTTTTTTTTTAATCCATGGCCTTGAGTGTCTTACTCTCTTTATAAGTTCAGGTACATCAAAGCAAATATTGTCGAAAGTTAGTAATACATTTGACTATTTAGGCTAGTCATGATAACTTAAAAAAAAAAAAAGTAAATTAAAAGAAACAATAAAAAAAATATATAT